>JAZHYW010003951.1:0-266888 GCA_037355805.1 Ixodes ricinus
TTTTCAATAGTTAACTATCGATAGTCTTTTTTGCTATCGATAGTCACATTTCCGGCGATTATCGATACTATCGATAGTTTTGCACCACTATACTGGTAATTCCACGGCGGAGCCATAGAGTGCCCAGTTGCAGATTTGGAGCGCGAGGACCTGGTACCACAGAGCATTTCTCGGGGAACCTGGTATTCAGCGCGCATGTTCTGCAGCGGCGAGGACCCGAAACATGGTTTTCAAACCCGACGAGAAAAGAAGCGGTAGCGCGAGGAACGCGAGGAGCACGAGCGGACATTTGATCGCTCGGGGGAAGTGTGTTTCGGCGTCTCGCCGCAGCGGGGCGGCCGTTACATGGCTCTCCTCTCCATCCATTGTCTGCCGCTCTACCTTTTCCCTTTCGGCGGCCGCGTCTCGTAGCGATCTGCCAGGCTTTGTCAGTATAGAGGAGGCTATGGCTGAGCATACGGTACTGTGATTACCCCCCCCCTTTGCACACACACACAAACATACAAGACGAAGTAGTAGTGTTGTAAAATTATAAACAAAAAAGTATTAACTTGCGTCAGTCAAACATTCGGGAAAATAATTCAAGATATACTTACGATTTAAAGTGAAGTTAAACGACCAGAGGCTAAGAGGTAAACAAAATTAATTTTTTTGAGAGGCTAAATTTTGACCCAGCAGCTTTATTTCTATAGGAACTAATCAACGCGTGTTCCATAATAAAAACATAACGCTGCGAGTAGGAATTTTGTATAACACGTTTCGTCACCTTCAGGGACAATCACTATCAATAAAATATTGATATAATAACAGTAACAGTACAAGGCCCAGACATGTACGTAACGCGTTACAAGTAACGAGTTACTTGTACCTAGTTACTATTTTCGGTAACGAGTAACGTATTTAGTTACATTTTTAGAAAAGGAACGAGTAACGGTATTTAGTTACTTTTAAGGCCAAGTAACGAGTAACGGTATCTCATCCGTTACTTTTGAGGAGTGACTTGTACAACACTGCTTAGATGGCCTTGTTTTAATTCTAACCTGAGTATGCGTCTATTGCGACAAAGGCAGATGGGCAATCCGAAAAAAATAAACAGTATGACAGTACAGCAACGTATATCTCTGAACGCGTCAATCAAGCAGTTCGACTGACGTGTCCAGCGATATACGTTGCTGTACTGAACTCTACAGCTTGGAATGTCCTTCACCCAGTGAGCACAATCAGGTTCGTTGGGTGAACTTTCTAGAACCGGGTACGGACCAAATGTAAACCCGGAGGTTGCAAACACAGGAAGGCACATAACCCATTACCCGCTGTCCTCAATGAAGACGTAGTTCCCGAAGATTCGCCAGCTCTTCCTGAAGCACAACACTGCCGTTCCTTCGAGCGCGTCAGTAGAGCGACGCTTCAGCGTCACCGGGGATGATTTTTCAAGGAAGCGGGGAAACATAATTGATGAAAACTACCGCGGGCAGCTGCTGCGTAAGGGCAATGACTACTAAAAAGAAAACAATAAACCATGAAACAAAAACAGTTGTGTATTTGGTCGTCAAAGTAACGTGAAAAGTAACTCGTTACTTTTGAGGTAACTCACGCGTTCCTTTTGAGAATCGGTAACGAGTAACGTATTTAGTTACTTTTTGAGCAAGTAACGAGTAACGGTATTTAGTTACTTTTTTGGGTAACGTGTACATGTCTGAAAAGGCCTGGTTCATTTCAATCAATGCTCCAAGTAAAATAGAGCTTTCTTGAATCCAACTAGTGATTTTTTCACAAATGCACAAGAAATCCCATTCTTTTTCATCCCCCAAAAAGGCATGTACAGAAAGTTCAACGACCTGAAGCTGCAAAACCCCGACTTGAAGACAATCATCGCCATCGGGGGCTGGAACGAAGGATCCGAAAAGTATTCCAGCATGTCGAAGACGGCGGAGGGAAGGAAGCGATTTGTGGACAGTGTCCTCGAATTCCTCGGCCGCCACGGCTTCGACGGACTCGACCTGAACTGGGAGTACCCGTCGCGGAGGGAGGGTTCCCGGAGGACCGCGAGAACCACGCCCTACTACTCAAGGTAAATCACTCCGGAGGCATTTTCGAACACGATCTTCCAGGGACCGATCCAGACGTAGTCACTGATATGCGACCACTGGACGACCTCAGTATTCGGGAAAACCTATTCGCAGTGGCCTTCAATTATGTCGTAGTGATAGACCTGCGCCTGTTTTTAAACATCTCTTTAATCTTCATTTATGAAATGCAATAACATCCTTTGGAAATGCTAAAATGCTAATGCTATTCCAAAAAAAAATTAATACAATAGCATTTTTTTTAATTTTTCTTTAATAACTTAATACAATTACTATAAAGCAGAAGTTGGCTTCAGCTTTACGGTGAAAACTCCTTTGAACTTGAGAATATTCTTTTTAGCATTGTTTTATGCTAGGTCATCCGTGAATGAATTGTTTACTCTTATACTCTTTTCAGGAGCTCAGAGATGCACTGGACCAGGAAAACCGCACGCTCATCGCCTCCGTATCTCTGAAAATCGAGACGGTCAACGTGTCCTACAACGTACCCGAAGTTATGAAGTAAGACTTAGTACCTCACACCGCTGGAAAGGAGGCGACGTCCTCACCAGGGTTCGCTCTGTAAAGTTGAAAGAGGTGGGAGGACCTTCTCCTGAACCCTGAACCTCTAACCGTCTTTAAATATAGATAATACCCTAGTTACACGGACTCCATTAACCGCAGTTAAGTGCGATTGATGTGAGACTTAATTTTGCGGTTAAGGGTACCCGACGGGCCTCCTAACCATCAGTTACGCCCAGGTATGTTTAGCAGTTACTGCCAGCTATACTCTAGTTACAAGGGCTCTCTGAACCGCAGTTAAGTCTGACATCAGTCGCACTTAAGTGCGGTTAATGGTGCCTTTTAGCTATGTATAACTACGTTGGCTTTGCCCCACCCTAGGTTTTAGTGATGTGAAGCGTGTTTTCTCGACAGGTCCGTCCATGTGCTCAACGTTATGGGGTACGACTTCTTTGGCCCCTGGAACAACTTCACCGGCCACAACTCTCCCCTCCGCGCAAGGAAGGGTGGCAACGAACTGGAGCAGACGCTGAACGTGGTACGTGTTAGAACCGAGGACGAACGAATATTAACAGACTCCCGACCGCTAAGATGATCCGGAACTTCGAATGAAGCAAACACCCCTGAACCCCTTCAAGACGATTTCCACTGATTGAACGCAGCTCGTATACTGATAGAGAGATGGGAGAAACTTTACTCTTTGTATAAGGAGGCAACTGTCGCCACCTAGGTGAGACTAAGACACCTCTTTGCTAACACTAAAGCTGCGGTCACACTGCCCATACATCATAGTAACGACACGTTGTTCCCTACAAACATGATGGCGGAATTATCTCCGGACGTGCCTCGAGCATTTTCGAAGTACATCAGACAGCGTCTGAAGAATGTCTTGTGTACGATGTATTGGCAGTATGAGGGCGACAATACATAAGTACGAGCAGGCACGTAGCCAGGGGGAGGCCCATGGGCATCCCCCCCCCGAAATCTTCCATTTTGGTGGGACTTCCTCTCCCCCTCCCCCTCATACAGATTTTGTCATAAGCCCCCCGCAGATAAATCGGCCATCATATCTCTGCAGCGAACAGCGCGTCTTGTGTATGATGCAGGAGCAGTACGACTGTGGTATACTGCACGAGTCCCATGAGAGCGACAAACAGAAACAACCGACAGCGACAAGACGCAACCATATTTGTAGAGAAGTCGCATGGTGAATACGCTGCAGGTCATCCATAAAGCATTTTGCTTTGTCGTGTTTGAGAAAGGAGGCTTAATTCTAATGTGCTGGAACTCGATCGTCAACCTTAATGGCCAATCAGAACGGCCCATTTGAGATCGAGCCTGGTTATTTCAGACAACCTATATTTGTTAGATTATTTACTAACCCAAAAGCTCTTGGCCATGACTACTCTCGCTAAATGAAGTAGCCTGCTTGCTTTTCAATTTTTTTAGACAATACTTACTCATCAAACTATTATGGAACTTTATTTCCCCTGGAGCTGCAGAATAGTGTGATACCATGCTATCTCACTTTATGTAACACTGAATGTTTGTTTACTTTGGATTTTTTTAATTATTTACACATACTGCGACCTCTATGAGATCATTGCAGGAGTGGTATAAATTCCGAAACAAAATGACCGCCAAGCAATACAATTTGCCCTTGAACATGACAGAAATCAAAACTAATACGTCATGTGTTAGTCAAAAGGCATAGGCAGAACCGCGCTAATAAAGTCACCATGGGAAGAGTGCGTATTTGCCCATCAAGATTATTAAAAATTTCAATACTACGTGAAAAACGAATATTTAAATCCGTTAGCATGAGACTAAAAAGGAACAATATTTAATGAATGAGGTCGTCTGGTGCGTGTACTAGTAGAGAATGAAATATATTTACTTCGATCAATTCCACAGTCCTCATTAACAATTCTGTGTAACATTTTAATTTTATCATTTGTTCGCCTCCTAGACAATGGCACCAGCTTTCGAGATAAAAAAAAAAACCGAAGAGGGAGAGAAATTACGGTCATGCCTATTCAAAATAAACCCTACAACCTTCGCCTGAATAGATTCAATGAGATTAATGTCTTTCTTACGATAAGTATCCCAAACAACAGATTCGTACTCCAAGATGGGCGCGTTCCAAGAACCTGAACCTGCGCTCACAGGCGGCGCAGGTTCAGGTTCTGCAGCATCTTACCTCCCACATCATGTTACCGCCAAGGTTGTCGGCTGATCTGTTCGCAAAGTTGCTCCTGTTACTTTCTTTACGTCGTGTAGACGGAGACGCTATACGCCGACTGTTAAAACAGGCACCGTGAAGCTTGTCACAGGGTGGCGCCTCTCGATCGCTCCGGCCCATGGGCATTTTTGGGTTGGTTGTACAAAAATGTATTAGGAATTTTCCTTTCAAGACTACCGTCCACCTCTGCGCTGTCAACTTGTTGTTTCCTGGCCACCACATAGCATTTTTACGCTTTTTAATAATAATGGCATTATGAAGAATGGAAATGTGCACGCCCCATTTATGGCAACCGCGTTAGCGTCAATTTGGCCATATTTCCCGCTTTATAACTTCAAAGCCACAAAACTATTGCATCATATTTTTACATATTTCGTTAGTGCATATTATAAATGTTAATTTCGGAGAGTATAACAAAATTAAGGATAATCTTTTTTTAAAAAGAATTTTGAAAAAAATTCTGTTAAATGCTTCTGTGTGAGCAATTCTTGTCAATTTCTCCCGTTAATCAGGACAACGATATTTCATGCACAGATTAACTATATACAGGACAACAGACTGGCAAAGTTTGAAGACTGTACCTTTTTTAGACACAAAGAAAAAAGTTTAATCCAGAGCGTTATTGCTCAATGTGCCGTATTTGCGATTTTGTTTCTCAATATAACGACCCTAATACTCGGTGGTTAATACTTTTTGTCAATCCATCTTGTGCCTAATTTGTCAGTAAATATTTCTAAACCCGTAGCCAGAACAGTTTTATTGGGGGAAGCCGCCCGAAATGCCAACGTCGCACGATACGCAAAACGCGTACATGACTGTGAGGGTGCTTAGAACTGTTTTTCGCAAAGATAATTTTTTCCCCAAAACAAGGATTGTTCTATTCTCCTGGGCATAGAGCCAGCAAACATATTTTTTTCATCAAAATTAAAAATGGTCACCGAACATGGTTTTGGATATTACCTGAAAACGCCCTACTGCACTATACATTTGTTTTTATTGCTATATGTAATCCCTGAAAAGACCATATTAGTGAAAGCAAATCCATTAAATCAAACGAAGCAAAATTTTGTCTCTACAAGATTACCGAGTCTTGGCGTGCTGTTCGTTAATGTTCTAAAAAAACAAAAAACCTTAAGGCGTTTCAATTCAGCGATCGATCAATTAGTAAATTAGTTGATTAAACTTCCCGTACAGCGTATCTCTACAATAAAAGCACAGTCAGGGGATCGGTGGCCGAGTGGGCCAGCGCACACTAAAGTCACTGGATCCTGGGATTGCAGCGCTATTCCCTTCCCTACCTACTACTAACCGGACACAAACGGATACTAACATACAGACGACTAAAACCTCTCAAGGCGATTGGCTAATCAGTCGACGTTTCCATGACAGTCGCCATATCGATCCATTCAGATCTTCGAAGCTTCCAGAGGGTCGTTCTAAACTAGTTTCGCCAAGATCACTATGGAGCATCATCGTACTGGAAAACTCGCTCACCAATAGAAGCGCTTTTTGCAGAGTGTATACTATCAACTTATCAATCATGCCCATCTCTACGGATCTCTTACAATTACATAGTTCGTCTCACGTATTTCAAAACAGTAGAATTATTTTTCGGTGCCTCCAAGCACCGACACAGCATGTGGTGTTGGTACGAAGATGTACGCTTCTTTCGCCGGCGTTTGGATAGCGAAATCTCGGTATACAAGAAACGTCTCCATAAAGCTACCCGTCTCCAGCGAATTTAGATCGGCTCACCAAGAGAAATCATTTCATGCACCAAGATGGCGACCATACGGGGAGCTTGGCGCTACTTTCCCAGGATCCAGTCACTTTAGCGCACACGAGCTCGGAGCACGTGGAGTGAAAGCTCGCGCTGCAGAAACCAGGGATCCTAAGTTCAATCCCCACCCCTCCCTGTTTCGATCAGGATGAGCATCATACCGGCATGCGGTCGTGTTACACTACTGCGTGGTGAACGTTAAAGACCCCAGGCTATCGGTTGTACTGCACTGTCGAAATTGCTCATCTACAGCTGAGAGAGAAGTCACCGGTTGAGGCAGACTAGCTTCGGACTGTATAAACATACACAAAAACAAAATAAAAGCGCAGTCCGACTTCAGAATTGCGCCTAATTGGCTACCCTTTTTGGATTTCTGACCGCATTAGTACGTTTTAGGGTGGAGTGGAGTGGAACAACCGTTCCTTGATAATCTCTGTCAATTACGCTTTGGTAGGTCCAGAACCATTTTATAGAACAAATTTTAAAAATGGTGGGGGTAGTGAATGTTTCTAAGGGCGACGCGAGTACCACCATATGGACAGAATATAACCACTAGAATCCATCCATCCCAGCAAACCGGCCTCCAGTTCTGGATCGACAAGGGAGCGGACGTCAGCAAGATGGTGTTAGGACTGCCGCTCTTTGGTCGAACTTTCACCCTGGACGACCCCAAGAACTCGGGTTACTTGGCCCCTGCCACTCAGCCAGGCCATGCGGGAAACTACACCAAAGTCGCCGGATTCCTCGGCTACAATGAGGTAACAGTTTTCCCTAAGCCTGCTTCACATGCAGCGACTGTTGCGAAAAAAAAACGGTGGGACAGCCGACGCAGCGACTGTGATCGCAATGTTTGGTTTCACATGCTCCAACAACCGCGCGATTACTGTCGGCGTGGCCGGCTGTTCGAACACGGACGCGACGCGTTTGACTTTGCCTAAAATACAACAGAAACGTCTTAATAAACACAAATGTTTTACGAATACATTATGGAACTAGAAAATTTTAATTATTAAGCAATTAAACCAAACGCTTTCAGGTGTCTAAATTTATTTTCGAATACTCAACTATCGCGGATGAAAGCTGGCAAACGAACGGCTGGTTGACGATGAGGTGATCGCACCGATTCTGCGACAAAATACCAACTTGATGGAAACCAGTCGCAGAGCCGCTGTGACAGTGCGACCGCGATTTTAATCGCACATTTACTGGAAATCGCAGCGATTTTGGGACGGAATCGCAGCATGTGAAACAGCCTTTACACCGCATCTCATGCAAAGCTGCCCCCAAGCTTAACTGCTTCGCTTCCAAATCGTCTTGTCATGTGGTGCCAGGCTTAAAGTCCTCAAGGCTGATTCACATATTTAAGTTTACGTTTGTGACCGAGCGCCATGTGGTCTCTGGTAACCGCTTAGCAGGCTGGCACGCCGGCACCATCTATCGGATAGACTTGGAACACTCAAACAGGCGCGTACATATTTTTCTATTTTATTTTACGCACAATTCTTTCGCCGTAGGGTCGAAATAATTCTGACAATGTCATAAGTTGGGTTCCGTGTTTTCGATACTTGTTTTTGCTTCACAATCAAAGGATATTTTTCGATTTTCATCTTTTTTCCCGAATTCGGTGTTTTTCGGTGTCTATGTGCGATATCCCAAATAGACACCGACCCATAAATCGGGGATTTTACTACATGAGCCCCGATAAATCCACAAATCGGAGTTTTTAGGGGTTATGTGGTAAAAGCAAAGTTATATCTGGCGCGCTCTAGAAAACACGAAGTTATATGCGCTATTTATTACTAATAAGCGCATAGAAACAATTTCTAAAGAAACAAGCAACGTCGCGGACAGTGCAGTGCGGTCGGTGCTGGGGTTGGACAAAAAGAAAGTTATTTATAAAGGTTTCCTGCAGTGAAACTTTGGTTTTTTTTTCTTAATAGCAATTCAATTCGGGGTTTTTCGGTTTTATTGATTTTGGAAAAAACCTTTTGGGGTTTACTTTACCGTGTGTCGTATTGTAGAGAAAACAGACAGGCATGTACTGTAGCTATTCACTGTGCGTGACGTCCATCTTTATTCTATCCTCTTCTTCTTCCTTCCCTTCTCCCCGTCAGCTCCCGTTCCCACTTCTTCTTCGGCCAACATGTCATACTCCCCCACTAGTAAAAAGACTGTTATGGAGAGTAACGATCAGGAGGCCGTGCGTTCCTCTTGGGTCTGGACCTGACGGAGGATTCGGTAGTTGGCACCTCTACTGCTGTGCCGGGATCTGTTGGAGCAACCGTTCTTGTTAACTTTGAGGCGTTCCAACAGTGTCCGTCTTCTGTTCAAAACGTTGCGGGTCCGAGTGCTTTTTCTATTCTGACTGGGGCACTAAACGACGGAGTGCCCTTTGTTGTATGTCCTGGCAGTCGGACGCGCACGTAGTCCCCTCCCCTGAAATTCAGAGTCTTGACCGCCCTGCGTTTGTCAGCATATTTTTTAAAGTTGCTTTGGTATCTTTCCATCCTCCTACGAAGGTCCTTTATCGCCTCCCTAGTATTTTGTGTAATGTCTGGATGGGGTAGTCCCATGATGTCGAGTCTCGTGCGCATTGGTCGTCCGTGTAACAGCACTGACGGGGACAGATTAGTTGCTGCTTGAGGTGTACAGCGGTAAATCCCCAGGAAGTCCACCAGGTCAAACTGTATGTCGCCCTTCTCCAACAGGATGCTTTGGATGTAATCCTTGAGCACTCTGTTAAAACGTTCCACCTGTCCATTTGCCTGTGGATAATAGATGGACGATGTTGCGTGAGTGATGCCCCTTTCTTGAAGAAATGTCTTAAATTCTAAAGACATGAATTGTGAACCGTGGTCCGATACCAGAACTTCCGGGTAACCTTCCCTGCTGAAGATTCCTTGCAGGAAGATTATTACTGCATCAGTGGTTGGGTGTGAGCAGAACCCAACCTCTGGCCACTTGCTGTAGTAATCTATTGCGGTGATGGCGTATCTGCAGTTTCCAGAAAAACTCGTGAACGGTCCGACGAAATCGATTCCGATCTGCTTCCACGCACCCTCGGGGTAGCGAACTGGTTGCATGGGAGCCGGTGCGGTTTTTGCTGTTTTGTCATGTTGCTGACAGACACTGCAGTTGGTGATGTAATCATTGACCTCTACATCCATTCGAGGCCACCAGTAGTGCTCTCGCAGCCTCTGTTTTGTTCTTACGATCCCCGGATGGGATTCATGTGCTATGTCCATGATCCGACGTCGCAGTGTTGTCGGTGGTACGATCTTCTGGTTACGAAGAAGTAGCCCATGTACAACACAAAGTTCTTCTTGAATCTTGTGGTAAGGAATCAAGGTAGCTTCCACGTGCAAAACATGGGTCTTTGCTGAATTTATGCTCTCCACTACCTTGTTAAGTGTTGGATCTTCCCTAGTCTCTCTCTGGAGCTCATCCAGGGTAATGCTTCTGAGGTGTGCTCAAACTGCACATATAATTTCAGCGTCTTCGTGATCACTTGACTCCTCATGTATGGTTGTGACTGGAAGCCTTGAAAGAGCGTCTGCAACCACATTCTGGTCACCCCACCGGTATTGCACTTCGTAGTTGAACTGAAGTAACCTCGCAGACCAGCGGGCGATGCGCATAGGTTGTCTTCCTGATCATTGCGTAGAAAGTAATGTAAAAAGGGCCTGATGGTCCGTACGCAATATAAAATGCCCTCCTAATAGGAATGTGCTCCATCTCTCGCAAGCCCACAGGCAAGCCAAGGCTTCTCGCTCACCGAATGAGTATCTTCGTTCCGTCTCAGATAACGTCCGTGAGGCAAACGCAACCGTCCTGATGCCCTCTGGATGCAGTTGCTGTAAAACCGCTCCTAGTCCGTAACTGGAGGCATCAGTTGTCACGATTGTTTGTAGGGTAGGGTCGAAGATGGCTAGTGTGGCACAGTTCTTGATTAGGCTCTTGACCTTCTCAACTGCCTGTGCTTGTTCAGCAGCCCACGTAAACTCGACTCCTTTCCGTAGTAGAGCACGAAGAGGATCAACAATCGTTGCGTAATGTGCTACAAACTTTAAGTAGTACGACGCAAGTCCAAGAAAGGATTGTAAGGACTTAACGTCTGTAGGGGACGGTGCCTTACTGATGGCATCCAGCGTTCCTTCAGCTGGTTTGATGCCCTCTCTGGATAGATGATGTCCCAGATATTGTAATTCTGTGACTGAAAAGGTGCACTTCTCACTGTTGAGTTTCATGCCGCTCTTTTGTAAGCGTGTCAGAACTTGCTGCAGATTCTCGTCGTGTTCTTTTTGAGATATCCCTGCAACGAGAATATCATCTAGGTAGTGGACGGTGCCACGGCATCCCTTCAGCACAGTCGACAGCATCTTCTGAAAAGCTGCTGCTGCCGAAGCTAGGCCGAAGCAAACTCTCTTGAATCGAAAGAGTCCATCGTGCGTTATAAACGCAGTAAGATCTCTGCTCTCCTCGGCCAACTCCATTTGGTGATAGGCCGATGAGAGGTCAAGCTTGGAGAACACTGTCATCCCAGTCAGTTGATGAAAAATTTCCTCTAGATGTGGAAGTGGATGACTGTCAATGACTACTGCCTGATTTGGTTTCCGTAAGTCTACGCAGAGTCGAATTTCCCCGTTTTCTTCCAAGCCACGACGATTGGAGAAACCCATTCTGATGCGTCGATCTTCTCGATCACGCCTGTTGCCTCCAACTTCCGTAATTCCTGAGATACCTTGTCTCGTGCTGTCAGTGGAAGACGACGAAGTTTTTGTTGCACCGGCGTAACGGTGCTTCGTGTCTTCACTCAGTGGACAAAGTCCTTCACGAGTCCCAAATCGTCTGAAAAGAGTTGTGGAAACTTCTCTTTAAATCGCTGAGGATTTTGTTGGTTTCCCGTGGATAGTTGGTGACACGAATGTTTTTCGATGTCTACTGTCATCTGCAAGCTTCGAAGGATGTCTAATCCAGCCAATGGTTTGCCTGACGTGACATGAAATTTGCAGGTAGTTCGTCTTGCACCAAACGATACTTCAGCCTCGAACATCCCCTCTACCTTGATGAACCCATTGGAGTAATTCCTAAGTTCCAGGTTAGAATGCTCGAGCTTGATATGTCGATAATCTGTATTGTATATCGCCGAAGATATGATCGAAACTGGCGATCCTGTGTCCACTTGCAATTTGCCCGTTACTCCAGCGATGACCACCTCGCAGTACAAGGTGTCCGGAAGTCCCTTGATGTTCATTAGCCCTTTGGCCTTGATGGAAGACGTGGTCTTCGCTGTAGTTGATTTCCTGCATACTGACGCGAAATGACCGCGTGTACCACATTTCTTGCATATCTTCGTTCTCGCTGGACATGAAGTATTGTCAGCAAGGTGAGCCGAAGATCCACATCTGTAGCACTTCTGACCTTGTTTTGGATAATTTGCAGTAGCTCTTGTAAGAGCTGCAACCTCAGAAGTGCTTGCGACTTTCTTGTCTTCGTTGAGTAGCTTAGACTCGCGCAGAGCTTGTTCCACTTGTCTCGCAATGACGAGTGCTGTGTCCAGTGTTAATTCTGGCTCGAGCAAAAGCCTCTCTCGCACTTCCTTGCTGCTGGTTTTTCTACTAGCTGGTCACATATTAAATCTTCCGCGAGTCCTCCAAACTTGCATGTCTTGGCCAGACTCCGTAATGTAGCGACATACTCTTCGACCGTTTCTCTCGGTAGTTGTGCCCTTTGACGGAAACGATACCGTTCGACGGTCTTGTTGACGGCTGGCGTGAAGAATTTGCTCAGCGTACGTACTGTGTCGTCGAATACTTGAGTAGTGGAAGTACTGGCCGCAGAAGTCGATGGTTGAGGGTCCTGTGTGGTAGCAGGTGGAGAACGGAATACTCGCTGACCCTCTACTCCAAGGCAGTTGAGTAGTATTGCCTTTTTCCTGTCGTCTGGGTAAGTAGTCGCTCCGCTCGCCACCATGAAGGTCTCGAAGAGTGGGTACCATTCTACCCATGGAATTGTCGGTTTACCTGGAGCCGGTAAAAAAGGCGGTGGCGTTTCCAGCTTCATTGTCGACTGCGCCAATTTGTCGTATTGTAGAGAAAACAGATAGGCATGTACTGGGGTGCTATGTTGCGCTTTTGGACTCCCAGGAGACTTGGAAGAGGAAGTGACGTCAACGACTAGAGCAAACGCAGATTGGATGTTGACAGAAGAAAACAAAATCAACATCCAATCTGCATTTGCTGCGTTGTTGACGTCACTTCCCTCTCCATAGTCTCCTGGGAGTCCAAAAGCGCAACATAGCCCCCTGTACTTCGTTTCAGCTTCGGTCCAGACGCAGCCGATGCTACAATCGCGAGCATGTGGCCCAGAACAGTGCTTGCACTGCACGAGCGCGCGTGCTTGGCAGGGATGCTGAAAGCCCGGAGCTCGAGCTTGTTGCTTTGGCTGCGCCTGGACCGAAGCTGAAACGAAGTATAGCTAGTCACTGTGCGTGACGTCCATCTTTATTCTATCCTCTTCTTCTTCCTTCCCTTCTCCCCGTCACCTCCCGTTCCCACTTCTTCTTCGGCCAACATGTCACCGTGATTGTCGGTATATACCGAAAACACAGAACCCTAGTTATACACAACTCTTTCTCGCGGATAGTGTGTAACTTTGATCTCGTAAATGGCAAAAAACCTTCAGTCTATAGTCATTCGAAGGTTTGGAAGGCTTCCAGGTGTACCCGACAAACGGCGGCACTGCACCATTCTGCTAAACGGTTACAAGACGTCTCAAAACACTTAGTCACAGTCAAAACGCAAACGTGTAAACCTTCGAGCCTCGTTTAAGGCTAGACTACCAGTGAATCCGGTCGTCCTCAGTCAGCACATTCGTAAGAATGAGCCTTAGCTGCTAGACAAGATCAATTCAGCGTCCCTTTTACTCTTATAGACCAACTCTACTCTCTGACGTCACGCGACTGCGGTGGAGCTGCGGTCGGCACTGCGCATGCGCAGACGCCAGGACTCAGAGAATCTGGTTTTTGCGCGTGCGCAGTGCCCCCACCCGGCCTGGGCAAACGCGGGCCTCTTTGCAAACAGTGTGTTTGTCGATACTCCGGTTCACTTCACGTATCCGAACGCAGCCGACACTACAACCCGATGGAGTCAATCAAACAGCGGCAAAACTGCATCGTCACAGCGCTCATCGTCGCTTTAAAATCCCCTTGTCAGGCTTTACAATGTGTACTCTATTTAAAACTTAATTCGAGACTACAGTCTACCGGTAGAAAGGATTACCCCATGTCTATACACCCCACGGGGCGGCTCTCTTAGCTTTACCGAGATTAATTCTTGTGTCCCAGATCTGCATGCTGCGCCGCTCTGGTGGCTGGAAGCAAAGTCGCGACCCCGACGTCGGCGCACCGGTGATCGTCAAGGAAGACCAGTGGATTGGCTATGACGACGTCGAGAGTTTGAAAAAGAAGGTGAGTTTTATACAAGACCGATCGTGAAAGCTCCCCAGAGATAGAGAGATCGCCCTCTGACGTCCGAGTATCAGGGAAGCTTCAGCCCCAACGCTGCCCGCTGTTACCTGTCACGCGCAGCTCGCCAGGGTAAATGGTAGTCAATAGGAACAGCGTCCGTAAGCTCCTGGCTCGACAAGCGACCGTTTTTTTCCGCCATCGTGAGGCACAATCGCATAACTCTATGCAGCTGGTTTGCATATGGGCGGTTTCCACAGATGCAGCACCTAAACGCACGTTCACACAGCTGCGTTCAAGCGCGACGGCCACCACTTGACCCTCGTTAAGACGGCTCGCGTCGAGCTGTTGCTATGGCGACCCTTGCAACAAGCCAATGGGAAGGCGCTGTGCAGCACGTCGCAAAGCAACGCAACGCAACGCAACGCAACACAGTCGATGCAATATTGTGTGAACAAGCCTTAAGAGGCTGTTTCCACAGGACACGTTTTATGCTGGGCACAGAAAAAGAATCGTGCACGCTTCTAAAAGAGAAAAACGTGAACGTTTAGGCGCAGGGTTGCAGCGAGGGCAGGAACCACGCAAACACAACCGCTTACCTCCTCCCCTCTTCACCGTCAGCTCCTCCTTTTTTTTTTGTTTTCGGGAGGTTCGGGACTGACAACAAACGCGGAGCAAGCTTCCGTCCTGCTTTTGCTGTGCACAGCACAAAGTGTGTCCTCTTTGGACAGCCTTTCAAAACGAGTTTATTCCCTCACCGAAACAAGGACGGATGGAGCATCGGATTTTTAAACCGTGGGTGGTCCATTTTTGTGTCACTTCTGCGTGAGATATCATTAAGCCGTTTTCTGCATGGATATATTGATCATCTATGACTTTTAGTTATGTAATGTATTAAATAAGTTTTTCCCATTTTTCGTTGTCTTCTGCTCTTCTGTTAGTTTATACTTTGAATAGCCGCGCTTAGCGTGCAGTTATACTCCATTTCACCTTACGATCTACCGAAGCGGACGCCACGAGGCACCGGAGTCAATCCATAGCTGGGAGTAGTGCTTTAAGTCAGGGCGGTCTCGGAAGGTTTCGGGCCCCCCGCCGGTTTGGAAGGGTGGTTTGAGATGACCCGCCATAGGTGTGGCGTTGCTGAAAACACAATCATAAATATTGCATGTTGTAATCAGAAATGTTATGATCATCCCGATTAAAGTTCTGTTGAGTAGCCATGCCTACTTCGTGGGGAGCGAAATGCGGAAATCTCAGGGACCCTATAATTATTGGCGAGATAAGTATCCGAAAGTCACGTAGTTCTGGTCGGATTGCGCATTCGTCGCGCGAGTTTCGGTACATCGTGAGGTGAAACGAACCACAGCTATGTGCTTCCAGCCTTCGAAACTTCCGAGCAAGAGAGACTGTCATTTGAGAGCGGCTGAACTTTGGTTGGTTTCTCGAAGTAGTACAAGACTAAAAGTGCGTTCTTCTGCACGGCCATAGTCGGGACGTGAATCATTATGTTCACGCTTCTCGCCCGTGATTAGTTCTTTGGCGGTGTTATCCGTTGATGTCGAAACCTCATTGGCTGCCATAATAAGATTCCCGGAACTCAACACGCCCTGCGTTTATTAAGTTGTCGAGGACTTTATGCAGAAACGCTGATAGGATACCAGACGCTGGTGCGAAGCGGGTCGTCTGCACAGTGTTTACAGTCACTCTCGCAACGCAGGTGGCCTTCGCCCTCTCCAAGGGTCTTGCGGGAGCTATGGTCTGGTCTATCGATACAGACGACTTCGGAGGACATTGTGGGGACACCAAGAATCCACTCCAGAGCGCCATCAAGGAGGCGCTGCGTCTTACTCCTGTCCCACCTGACTCACGTGGACCATGTGGCGGTTGTGGCGGAAGTGGCGGAGGTGGCGGGGGTGGCGGAGGTGGCGCCGGTGGTGGAGGTGGTGGAGGTGGCGGGGGTGGCGGTTGTGGAGGAGGTGGAGGAGGTGGTGGGGGTGGAGGTTGGGGCAGGGGTGGGGGAGGTGGCGGGGGTGGCGGTTGGGGTGGAGGTGGTGGGGGTGGCGGTTGTGGCTAAGGTGGCTCATGTGGCCCATGGCTCAGGTGGCCACTGCAAGGGCGCCGGTGGTTACCCGACCTACGAAAACCAATAGCGGCCCGCCCTCCGACGTTAAATTCAAGCGTACGTCAAGTGGTTTGTTCGCACATCCAGAATCGGCTAAGAAGTACATGTCCTTAGACACGATGCTTATGAGCGCCCGTTCCCTAAAGGCACCACCTTAGCCTCGAGAAACGGGAGTGCATACACGATCCAAATATCTACCGCAGACAAGGAAAGGCTTTATAAAGGAGTGTAATTTTTAATAAAAGTTTTTCTAGTTCTAAAGATGACCCAAGTCCCGATAGTCTTTACGCGCCTTGTCGGGTGAACATTTGATCATGTTTAATAAAACTCGGAAAACGTCTTCTGACTTGTTATTATTATAGAGCGACTAAAAAGTCCTCCGGCAGTTGAGCTTGCATGTTGCCCAGGAAGATCCGAAAGACCATCAAAAGAATGGTCCAAGCTTTCAGCAGCACAATGCACTAAAATACTTTCTTTTTCTTTTCTTTTCTCTGTTCACGAAACTTGACCGCCGTCGTTCCAGTTCTCATTCAAGACCAACATCAGGTAGAGTTAATGTTCGTATTGTAAGCATATGTATACTGTAACGTCGGGGTGCTGTACAACGAGAGATTACTGTAAAATGAAACCTTGTCTGCCGTCAGGCGTTCGCTACGGTTCTTGCTAGTCGTTAACAGAGAACTTCAACATTTTGTCTATTCATAAACTTCAGAAGATAGATGGCCTGCTGATTTGTGTACCAACGATCATGCTTTGATGTCAAATAAAGTATTGATACAGCTCACTTGATTTCTAATCACTGAAAAATGGTGGATGTTTCTCTTGTCTTCTATTGCCCCATGTGCGTTATGATGATGCCGTTTTTTTAATTTTAATGGTCATTTAAAATACCTTACATATGGATCACACACAGGAAGCCAGAAAAAACTAATACGTAGCACATACATCAAACAAGTTTTTCCCTCGAAAAAAAATTTTTTTTTTCACAGTTTGCTACGTTACATTTTTGTCCCTGATGAAATAGTTTCGCTTTTTTTCTTTAGCGTTTAATTTAATCTACACCGCTAAGAGGACATCATTGCAGAAAGATAACGAAAGCAGAAGTATACAGAATATATATAGAGAAATACTCATGAAGTAAACTCCCAAGGAGCATACGTTTTCACGGACATATTGCACTCGCGAAAAACATACACACGGCGTCGATTCTTAATCGGCATCCAAGTGTGCGAAGGCACGGAGACGCAGCACTTCGGCTTGCCAAGGAAGCTTTTATCACGCTGCGATATCGACGAAACTTGCTTTCGACGGGTTGTGCATTTTTCCTGTGGCGCTTTGCTTTCGCAATAATGTTCACGTGTTTTCACAGGCAAGTCCCGCCTTTTACACAAGGTTTTAAAAAAACTTATTCGGCGAAGGGCTACGAACGAGTAGAGAGCGTGTCTTCAGCTAGCTGCCGCCAGCCTCCGCAACGATCCGAAAAGGCGATTTTTCAGCAAGCAAGATGGCCGTCCGGTGGCCGCACACTTGCGGCTGCAGCGACCAAGCGGCATGCTCGATCCAGCATATGTCATAGAGCTCAGTGGCCATATTTTAAGAACCCCTTTCGAGATCATTCTAGAAGAAAACCAATAAATTTAATTTTCGGTTGATATCGGTTACTGGTAAATGACTTACGGTTATGGTTACGGTTTTCATAATTTCGTATAACGGTTTCGTTACGGTTACGGTTACTTAAAAATTTTCGTTCATAAACGGTTTTCAGTTTCGGTTACGGTTACGGTTCGAGTCCCTGCAAGTTGGGCATGCCCTAGGATCCAGGCTGCCCCTCATCACCAACCCAACATCCGAGCAATGGGAAGCTGCACTGTCAAGCTCGGACCCGCATGACCAGCGCGAGCTGGTCACACGGGATTGAGCGCAGCAAAAACTACAGGAGCCCCTGACTGAGGGCTCCTTTCGCCTCGGAAGAAAACGAGCTACTTGCTTGTTTAATTAACTTATTTCTCTTTCTTTCTCTCTCTTGACCAAGTTCATTTAAGCGTTTTTTTTTTCTTAAATCTTCAACGACCGTGTACTTTGGAAGGCCCGTGACCACCCTCATCGATTGATAATTCAGCCTTTCTAGCTTTTCTTTCCATTGGGGTCTGCTCAGATGGAGCCCTTTAAGACTGTACAAAGCCCTCGACGTGAGAAGTGTTTATTGTCATAAGCCTAAGGAGCTTTTTGTTAGCTCCCTCGGACTTGTACTTCGAATGAGATTAAGTACTTAATTGTTTCCACGTTTTTTCTAAGTCAGGTATCCACCTCGTACTGCGGGCGGTCTCTTGATGCCCGCGGTATCTTGACGTGCGTTCTTCCAGTCGTATCATGTCGGCAACCTCTTTTTTTTATGTGATTTCTTAGTCTGGCATCGACCATGTATTGAGTTTTCTCAACATGAGGTGTCTGCCCGACTTTCGAAAACTTTCTTCTTCGTTAATGCCATGTTACATCGTCAGTTCTTGATATCCCAGGTAGCCTCCCCGTGTCCAGACGACTGTCTCAGGTATCCAACGAGGTAGAGGGGCTTAGAGCGATACACTGCCGCCCTGTTGTACAATTTTGACCACTAAACACGTGACCGTACCAAATCCTGAGGCGTTTACGCAAAACTGAGCCGAGATTTGTATTGCGATGGCTGTAAAAAACACGATACACTTTTTTTTTCAATACTGTTAGCCCCAAAGATTAGTGTCTAGCTCCGATAAAAACCCAAAATACAGCACCGCGGCTGACAGCATCTAGCGGAGGCATTGTGAAGCTGCCTGAGTTTTTGTCGTAAAACTACATTTTGTACTTAAAACAAACGAAACATAACTTATCTCGTCGGTACTGTTATTAAAACTCAATAAGCAATTATTTGTGCGCGGCACTTCGTTGCAATCTAGACGTGAAAATATAAGGTCACGTGTCTAGTGGTCAAAAATGTGCAACATGGCGGCGGCTAAATTGGGGGTCACTTTCAGCTGCCAGTTAACCGCTCTAAGGCCTTCTCTACCTCGTTGCAGGTGTTCCATTATTATTGTTATAATGATAAGCCAACACAATTCGCTAAAGGTGGTTTGCGAGTCATCGTCCGCCATATTTAGCAGACGGTGATCACGGGACCTCCATTATGTCACATCGTTCGAGCTGGTCTCGAGCAATGTGACGAGCGTGGAGCTCGTCACATAACAAAGAATTGAGAAGAAAAAAGTGTTGCCGTGACCAGGATTCGAACCTGGGTTATTGCGGCCACAACGCAAGGTACTCACCACTATACGATCACGGCTGCCCGGGGGACGGAGGTTCAGGAAACTCGTTCCATTGAGGAGAGCGCGGATCGGCATCTAAACCACGTTTTATAAAGCGTGTTTTTTTTTTTGTCGATTGCTAATTGTGGTTTAGCCGTATTGAAGGAAACTCCCAAATCCTTTATTTGCATATTAAAACACGGTATAAATCCAAGAGCTCCCATCACTAGTTCTATTTTACACCTGGACTGGTTCGTGACATTCAAACGCCTGATTGGATACTGGATTTTTCGTTTTCTTTTGTTTGTTTGTCTTTGAGCTGACCATAGCGTGAAGCCCGCTTGGAAGGTAACTTGCGGTCATTGTACTCGGAGGCTGACCGTGGAACAACTAGGCAGTCAAACATAGTTAAACAATTCAGATGCATCCATGGATATTCCCAAAATCAGGAACTAATTTTGAACATCAAAGTTTTCGACATACACTTCCTGTACCACTAAATCATATTGGATACCTAAGACTTAATGTAATTTCACTAAAAAATAAACGAAAAACAAAACATTCTTAACACTTTACAAAAGCGCAGATCGTTGGCTGTTTTGTTTTTTCTTTTTAATCTCGTGTTTCTTTTTTGTTTTGTTTTTTGCCATGACGTATGCCGATGGCTTGTCAAGGCAAGCGGCCTTTTTTTCTTTTTCTTGTCGGTACTCTTTATTTTTGATGGTGGAACTCCGGACCCAATGAGATCGCAGCATTAGCTGATTAGAAAAAACAAATCAGGAAGAAAAAGTGTGAACATCTCATGAGCCACGACGTGCGTTTCTCAAAAAGTTAGTAACAACAAATCGTTTAATCGAAGTTTACAACCTGAAATCACACAAAGGAGTGTAATAAATCATAATTAAATAACAAATTAATTAGGAGGTTGTGGCGCGCTCTTCCGTACGAGTATCTTACGCTGTACCCAAAATTGTGCACATTTGATATGATGTCAAAAAGTTTGTGTAATAAACAAAATCCTTGGGGGACGCTTAAGCTTTTGCCTTTTCAGCGTGGAACGCGATAGCGTTATCGGGTCCCGTTCGCAAAGCTTTCTCAAATAAACGCGTGCTCGTTGCCAAGCCGGGAAAGCGTGTGTGCGTGGTATAGTCGGTAGCGTCACGTGACGTCACACGTGGCTGTGACGTCATGACCCTATCGATCCACTAAATTTGATGGGAAACGTTTCCGCTAAATTTGGCGGGAAATTATCCGCCAAATTCGGCGGGAAAAGTTCTGCAAACTTTGGCGGGATAACGTTTCCGCAAAGCTTGGCGGGGATCCTTTTTCGCCAAATATAGCGGGTAAATAACATAATGCAACGCGCGCAGCCACGTCTGACACACGTGGCTGCGCGCATTGCATTATGGGATTTTTTGGTCCCACCGACACCGACGCCGACAGCTGACGCCGAATTTTCTGCGACACCAGCCCCAAAACACTATCGCCGTTAAAAAAAAAAGAAAAGAAAAATAACTAAAGCAATAAACAAAAAGTGTTGCCGTGACCAGGATTCGAACCTGGGTTATTGCGGCCACAACGCAAGGTACTAACCACTATACGATCACGGCTGTCCGGGGGACGGAGGGAACTGAAACCGGTACGAATGAAGGAGCTGCTAAAGTAGGTCACTCGATCCATACGTTGTTCGCTTTTTCTTCTACAGCCGCGCTTCCACGAATGCGATGTAGTTGGATCAAGACGGGCCTCGACTGCTCACACGCACCCAGTGCCCCTGTTCCTCAATTTTCTACCCAACGGTTGTCCTCCCCTCTCGAAACGTACGCAATTGGGGTAATTCGTGTAAATAAAGCTTATCCTGGCAGTTATGCGCGGTCAGAAAGGAAGCGCCACATTGATCTAGTTCTAATAAAACGGCCAATTGACTTTTTTTTTTTCAAAAGGGTGCGCCAATCAGTATTTGCTACGCCAATTATAGGAGTCTGCCATTGTTCGGGCACGTACTCCGAGCATGCATTAGACAAGAGGGCTGCGACAGCGTTCGGCGTGAGCTCGGGTCAGCTCGCATTGGATACGAGTGTGACGTCAGCGTTCGGCGAGGGCTCGCGTCCAATCACGCGTTTCGGGTCCGCTGATCTCTATATTAGTGGGCTGGATCGCGCATCGGAAGCCCGTCGGTGGCACCACCGCCGGCGATTGCTTCACACCAGGGCAATACACGCGAGTCCATGGGAGAAACAAACAAAAGTGGGAATATTTGAAGCTTGTACGCTGTGCTCGAAGGTCGAGTATTTTATAATTTGCTGCGATAATTATATATCGGGTGTTTGAAGATCGAATCGGTATTTGTCAAGCGTTCGAACACCGAATAAAAAAAATCGAATGTACCGGAGCAGCACCGACTGTGCCAGCGACGCTCGGTCCATATCCCATATAAATGACACGTTCGAGGAATCAGTGACAGGCTCCGAGTTGCGGTTTGTCACAGGAGACCTCACTGCAGCTCAAAGCAAAAAGCTCACACCAAACCTGCTTTGTACAAGCCTTGAAACGATTAGAATGCCCCCAGTAAAGGCCTTCCAACTTATCGTCTGCTAAACTCTGTTGACTTTGAGATCGCGAACGACTCCACATTGACTCTCGACAACCCTTGTCTCATTGAACCGCAGTGCAGTTTGCGCCCAACAAAGTCCCAACCCTCGACCCTCAACAACAAATCATTTCTTTAAAAAAGGTTGGTACTCTAACGCTTTCGGTATTTGCGCCTAGAATATTAAGTGCCATTCGAGAAAAACACGATAAAAGTTTCATCGTCGTGAACAACCTACTAAGGTAAGAAAGTCCAGTTATCCCCGTTCCTTCCATAGAATCCTATGCATTAGCTGGTGTCAACCGATCGCTGCCGGTGGTGCCGCTGGAACTTAGCAAGAGAAGCTCCTATCCGCGATCTGCCCTACTACAACAGAGATCAGTGTTCGGGGTCCAAGGAATCGCGACCTCTAATGTTGCTTGATGGCGTTTTGAAAATGGTCTATTAAGATATCGTTGATTTTGATACGACTATAAAATGACTAACGCTTTTGTTTATAGACGCTTTACACACGCGCCAGACTGAGCCGCCATAGCCGACCTTCTCTTGTTTTACCGAGATACCGAGCCACTGAAATTGGTGTGGACGAGCCTCCACAATGACCATTGCTGGGGAGAAAGACAGAATAAAATCAGAGATGGCAATAACCGGGCCTGCTATGGTAATAATCATGTAAAGTAAACGTAATAAGGGGAAACAAAAACTGAAGGTCAGTTATGGCGGCGCACATGCACAGCTGCTGCAAAGCGTCTATACTTTTTATGATAATCATTGAAGTTTTAGCACTATAGAGCAAACTTACAGATGTTCATAGTGTTACGTGAAAGTGCTGTCTTGCCGTTGTTGTTGTTACCTTGCAATGGCTCCGTAGTCTCGTCAAACTGTTTTCAAAACTTTTGGGTTTCTTTTTTTTTTCTCAGTGTGCGTACAAAGATTTGCTGCGGGTGTCCAGAGAATACTTTCAAAAATCCCTAAAAATAACGTGGCCGAGGAAAAAAAGACGCCTTATGTTGAGAATAAGCTGCCAGCCACAGCGGACGTCAGGGATTGCGAAAAGCGTACCAATTAGCCGAATAAGTAATAACGATTTCAAATTAGCCTTTTAGTTAGTGAAAGTAGCCATTTGGTTCCAATTAGAGACATGCTGAGAGCCACCGAAAGCCACTCAGTCAACTTGTTTTAGGATTCGCGGGGGCTCCTTCACGCGCCGAACAGTCAGCACTATACTCCGTTTCACCTTACGTTGTACCGCAGACAAGGCTAGATGCGCTGAGTTCATAGCGTTGGGAGCCACTCTTAAAGGGGGACTCAAGCGGTTTTTGGTGAAGCTACTTTTTGGTGCGATGGCGTTAAGGAAGTGTCAGTGAATGAGTATCTTCAGTTTTAAAAGGCAGAACCGCCTATTAATCACGCGGGAATAAAATACGTGCGGACTCTTTCCTGTACTTGCGAGGACCAATGAAATTATCGTATGTTTGAAAATTTTGGCGGCCTTTGTAAAGTTTCGCTAAAGAAACAATTTTCAGTTTATTTAAATATGTTGTGCATGATAATTTCACAAGACGTAAAATAGTTCTAGTTTAGAATACGCGATACTGCAATTATCGTTTCACAAACAAGGGACTACGTTTTCTCCTTGCCGTCCTCCGCGGGGTTGAATTTCCCGTTCCCCCGGGATGCGCGGAAGCGCACGTATCTGCGCGCACATGGCGTCGGTGTTGATCATCGACGTGGACGGCGTGGTGAAAGCTCATCGTTCCGTGTAAAAGCGCTATCCTTGACTGTGAATTTTCGTCGTGTGTCGTTATGATAACCCAGCACGTACTAGAAGGGAAGACCCACCTACTCGTGCGGCGATGTCGTGGCGGCACTCTCAAGACAGCAGAAACGCCCGTGCCGTCGTGTTCGTTTACGTCGACTACAGTCGTGCTTTCTAAGCATTTGTGTCTTCGAACATCGCCCGGATTTCTTGTTTGGCGCATTTCATGCGTGTGCTCAAGTTCAAGGTATTACTGGCGCGTACCGTATAAAGGATGCGAATTTTCACGCGTTTTCATCACCGGAGAAAAGTGATTAGTGTTAGCAATCCTGAACGCTCGCAACGTCTATCTGATCACGAAGTCATATTTCTACGTTGCTATATCGCTGCTAAGATTACATTGTCTTTTATAATCGTAGAAAATGCGTGTGGCGATATTTGTACTATTGCAATGTCGTGTATAGAGTCGTGATCGTCCAAGACGGCGTACGGCATCTTTTTTTTTTTTTTTCATCCACTGTACCCTGCAAGCCTATCAAGAAAAATCAATAATAAAGCTTTCGGCTATAGAAAACTGTCTGTCTCTGTTCTGTTACGGCATTGAGTAGCAGTGCGTCCCCTTTTTAGAGGGGCCGCTGAAACAGCTGACGGCGACCCGCTGTGCTTGTAGTAATTTCAGGTGTGTACGCGCGGCGCAGAGCTGTCGTTCCGGTCGCTCCGGTTGCAACGGACGCAGTCGTAGGTACGCGCTCGTTGCACATGTCTGAACCAGCCTTCCCCCGTCCTCCCGAGGCGAAAGTCAACGTGGCGACATCGTTTGACATCACGTAACAGAGGTAACGCTGCGATGTCAAACGTTGGTTTGGTTACGACTTGCCCCAACCGCAAATCGAAGAACGCCCGAAAAGGTCTGCATTTCATCGTCCTCGGAATTCGAACAGGACTCCGAAGCGCTGCTATCGTCCACATCGCACGTCGGAGTGGCGTCATAGGAAATCATCCCCAGGTCGGCTGTCCGCCGAAGAATTTCAACCTCCAACGGCATCAGATCCTCGAGCGTAGAGAACTATGCCACGATCGAAGCTCGAATGACAAAGAGGTTCGGCCAATGCGGCTACCTCGGGATCACTGCGCTACGGAACGTCGTCCAACGCCATTGGCCCGAGATACTTTTGATAAGCGTGCGAGGACCAATGAGAGTGGTTTCGTTTTCGGATGGATCCGAGGTTTGGCGGCCTTCAATTACATTTTATTAAAGAAATAATCACCGTATGACTATACTATTTGGTTTTTAGGGATACTTGGGGCGTCTAAATTCAGCTGTCATCATCAAAACACGAACTCAAAAACCACTTGAGTGTCCCTTTAATGCACGAGAGCTTGTGCCGCCGAGATGTGCCCCAAAGCAAGGAGCTCGCGCTTGTAGTCATTCCTGCGGGTTCCCGGACATTTCATCGAACGCCGTTTCGTCGAACGCCGTTTCATCGAAAAAATGGACGTTTCATCGAACGCCGTTTCATCGAACGCCGTTTCATCGAATCGCTGATGGCCGTTTCATCGAATGTCTTTCTTATAAGAAGTGTGAAAGATGCTCTTTTATTCCCGGATCGAGTGCATTTTCGGGTCATTCACCCATTTCATCGTCAGGTTTTTTAATGTCCATACTTGTAGCTGTTACAATTTATTTTGATGCAAGTAACCCATGAGGATATTTTTACCGATTTTAATGTTTGTTTCGCATATTATGCTTATCTGTTCACTCCCTCTGTATTACCCGATGGGCCTTGGGGGTATTGTAACAAATAAATAAAAAGTCGCACTCCCGGTCAGTGCGCACTCCAACTCATGGAGGCCAGAAGGCGGCTTAGGTTTTGCGCAGGCGCAACAACTTTAGCCATGTGAGCCTCCTAGCCTCTCATGTCTTTCTATTGATACTTTTTTACTGCCCGAAGCTTACAGTAGCTAAAGCTGAGGTGCTATTTATGAAACAACAACGAAAACGAAACATTGTTTTTTTTAGTTCTAAGACTCAATGAAGTCAAAAGTAAGTACGTCACTTCAAACTTTATTTGAAAACTTTCGGGGGCTCATGTGTTTGCGCGACAGCCATTCACCGTTTCAAATGATGAGAAATTGCTCTCAAAAAGTCCCCAACAGCCATGCTCCGTCTGTTCTCATAAAAAAGGCGGACTTTCTCATTTCTTGCCACTATAGCCTTCTTCTGGCGAGGAGGCTCTTGGGAACTCAGCATCGCCTCCAGCTTGTCTTCCGTCAGTTGATTTTCTGCGGCGAGGCAAGTGAAAGACTTCCAGAACCCGGGTGGGCACCTCCGACCAGCTTCAGGAAGCGGGAATGCCACCCTGGCGTTCGATAAGACGGCGTTCGATAAAACGGCGTTCGATGAAACGGCTAGTTCGATGAAACGGCATTCGATGAAACGACGTTCGATGAAATGTCCGGTCCCAATTCCTGCGGTACATCATAAGGTGAAACAGAGTATAGAAGGATTAGCGGAAAGAACGATTGCCAGGGCGGCGGAATGTCAAGATGTGGCGCTGCAGTCGCTCAAATAGAGCTAGAGAGGTGGTAACAACCCGACAGTGGCTTGAAATACTTTTTAAGAGAATACATTATACTAAACTCATTTGCGTTAGGCCTACAGAAAATCTTCGAACTGCTCGACGGAGGTCACGTGGTTTATAGGCCGCGTTTGCAAAACGAGCTGCGAGGAAGGTGAAGATGACCAAACGTTGATCGTCTGCCAGCGGTTCCGCCTTTCCGCCTGCTTTCCTCCCCGCCACGCGACAACGAAGCGCATTCACACTTGCGACCATCTCCGCGGTGGGAGGCGTCCACTATTCAATTGCAAATCTTCCCCATGTTATCAGGTAGACCCCCTCTTCAATCTAGGCTCCTAAGTAGACAGCGCGCCTCCAGTGCTAAATCTTCCCCAGCAGTGGGGAGAACCCCCGTCCGAGTTTAAATTACAGACTTGGACGTAGTTCAGCTACTCTGCTCAAACTACTGCAGTTTAACTGCTTTTCCGAGTAACTTGGTAACTTTCAATTGGCAACTTTATTCGGGTAATTAGTAGTTTACTTTAACTATGTTTTTCAGGTAACTTCTACTCAAAGTACTAACTACTTTCGAAATCGAGTGCTAATTTTGCTCATCAGAAAACTTTGAGCTCAGAAAGAAATAAGACGCCAGCAGATGTATGTATGTATGTATGTAGTCTTTATTTCAGACGAAAGAGAAGTCTGGGGGCTGGGATAAAAGAAGACTAACTTGTCTTCTGACGGGACCCCAGCCCCTGTTTTTTTACAGCACTCAGCACAAAACAAAACAAACACTGAAATGAATTCTTTAGCCAACGGGCATATGTAGAAAATATAAATAAATGCAACTCAAAAGCCGGGATACGAACTGCAGATCATGAGAGACTTAAAATATATGTTACAAGGTTATCTTTGAATGTCTGAAAGGAACCGTTATTTTGCACCATTTGAGCTATGGTAGGGTGTGTATTCAATGTGTCTGGAATTATATATGAAAGTTGTTGGAAGCCATAATTTGTACGAGCTTTACTTTTTACAAAATGACTACATCGTAGACTGTAGTTTCCAGGGTTTTTTGGATACGTGTTAAAAAATAGTGATTGATTTTGTCTGATCTTGTTAAAAATATTGATTGATATTTTTAGGGTCATAATTTGCTCTACAGTCAATATCTTATACTCCCGAAAAAGTGGCATTGAGTGATCATATTTCTGAAGGTTTCCAATAAATCGAACGGCCTTTTTTTGCAGTATTAGTAATTTGCTGATATTTGTTTTTGTAGTTGTACCCCATACTAATATACAATATTGCAGTCGTGAATAAACAAGTGTATAGTAAAGTTGTAACTTTAACCACTTAGGTAAATATTTCCGGAGTTTATTTAATAACCCTATTGCTCTTGATATACAGATTCTCATTTTCTCAATGTGGGGAGTCCAACTGAGGGTTTCTTCAAACAAGACACCTAAAAATTTGTGTGTCCTAACGCGCTCAATTTTTAATCCTTCAAAACAAATATTTAAGTCGTAGGAAACTGGTTTATTCTTTGATGTAAAAATAATATATTTTGTTTTACTAGTGTTTAGAAGCAATTGATTATACCTATAACCACGCAGATGAAGTGGCATTCCAGAAAAAGGGCCCTCACATTCCGTTCCCATGCACTCATACTCAGCAGCCGTAGAAACTGCATCACATGCTTCCTGGGCCAAAGTGGCAACCAGCAGCCAAAACATAACCCCGGCGCGCACGCACGCAGGAAGAGATGCTTAACAAGCCTTGGTCGGGTATGGACCAAATCCGGTAATGCAGGCCGGCGCCGCGCCTCCAGCTGCAGCCGGAAAGACGGGACACTCCGAGGGTTGTTGTTTTCATGTTGTCTGCCTTTAGGGAGTTCTGACTAAAGCGGTTTGGGCGTTCCACAGGAGGCACCACTGGAATGACCCTCGCAGCCGGGCGCGTTCCCGTGGTCACCTCGTCGTCAGCGCATACGCCCCTGCAAAGCCCGACTCCCGCACACAAACGCAGACACGGATAATTCGTTCATGGGAGCACGTTCCCGCTTCCAGCTGCAACTGTACGAGCGACGATGCTTGTTCACGTAATCCTTCGCGTCCTTCCGACCTTCAGGGAGACCTCCCTTTGTTGAAAACGATTTAGATCTCGGGCGTGTCGGGCGTGTCAGACACCGCAGTCGCAGGCGAGGATTGCGAATCACCTCTTGGGAGATCTTTGTTGGGCCCGGCGCACACCGTGGCCCAACAAATGCTGGACGCAGAGTAACTTCTTCCGCTGACGCTCGGCCTGGCGCACACCGTGGCCCGGCGTCGGCGGCGAAACATACTTCGTTTCAAAGCAGTATTTTTTTCCAGTAGCGTAGCACTAGCATTGCAACAAGACGCGCAGTCGTCCGGATGATCTCATCGTCGTGGCGCGAGACTTGAACCCTTGACGGTCAGGTGCACTCGCTCAGCGTACTCTCCGAACGTCGTGGAAATAAAGAGGGGACAGTCATAACAATCTCAACTTGCCGAAGAAAAAAAAAAAAAAAGGAGGAGAGTTTGTTATAAAAGATTATCAGCCGAGGCAAACCTCACATGTTTCGTCATGGACACCTAAAATGCCGACACTCCCTTACCCGACCCCGCACAACCTGTTACTGATATTCAACGCTGTCGTTCCAGCCAGCGCGGCAGTGGAACGTCTTTTTAGCTTGGCTGAGGACGTCTTTAGGAGGAGAAGGGAAAAACTCTCCGATAAGAACTTTGAAAGTCATTTGCTTCTGCGAGCGAATAAACTATTTTGGCGAAAACGCAAGCCATAAAATGATCGCATTTATTTTAGGTTCGCAGGATTTTTCATGGATCAGAAATGCTGTTCATTTTGCTACCACAAAATAAAAAAGTAACTTCGAAAGTAACTTCAAAGTAACTCGCTACTTTCTACAGTAGTTAGCAGTTTACTCAATTACTATTACAAATACGTAATTTCTACTCTACTTCAACTACTTTTGGCGTCGATGCTTAGTAACTTAACTACCTTTTTTGAGTAATTTGTACATGTCTTCGAGAGGACGCACGTTGCATCGCACAGTCAGTCGCACTTTCGGCTGCCACCAACTCCCCGAGACACCGGATTAGCCGAGACAACAAAGATGGCTGCCTCCGCTATCTCGACTGGTTTTTGCGACAATGGACTGCGGCAGTCACCCCTCCCACGCGTCCAGCATTTGCAACTACGCGAAAGCTGCAGGCAACAAGGCCATTGGATTTTTGAACGCCGTGCGTGACTATTTCCCCGCTCTAGCTGTCGATCGCTAGGGCTAATCTTTTTTTAGTTCCCACTGTACATCGGAGTGCCGTATTCCGTCCTATAAAAACTGTGGGGCACTGCATGTTTTCGAAACGTAGACTAACTCTTCCGCAGCAGAGTATCGCAATAATCTCATATTTTGGCCTTCGAGTAATGCGGAAAGTGACCGTCGCTGCTTGAAGGAGGTGCGGCGAGCGCGACTACATGAAGCGGCGGTTCCTCGCGCATGTGCCGTCGTGCGTATCCCGTGCCCCTCTGAAGTGTATATATGCGCGCGTGCTGCGTCGTCGTAGTAGTCTACTTTTTCACGGCAGCATTGAATCTGCGTTCGCGTTACGAAAATGACGCTTTTACATTTATTTATCTCTTACGCAAAATGTCTGAAGGTTCGAGATTATACTTGCTCGTCAAGAGCTATATTTCGCGAATGCAGAGCAAAAAATATGTCCCTTCCCAAACCTGACGCTCCTCAAGGAATCCTCCCCGTGAAGTGCCTCCGACGTAGTCGGTGCACTGCATATGGCGATACGACCCGTTCTCCGTCAGTCAAGACTTCGCGACGAAAGGAAAAGGAAGACGATATACTCTGGTTTTGGCATACAGTTCCTCTATCGGAACGGTCTACTGGCGCTCGAACAACTCACCATTTCGAGGATACTTGGGTCCTCAAGGCCAGTGGCGTAGTCGCTCAGCGCTTCGTTGGTGGGTGCGAACACGGTCTGGGTGTGGTTGTTCACCAGCTGTAGCTCCCGCGCACGTTTTAGAGCCTGGGCGAACAAACTGCGAGGAGAAAACAAGGAGGCAAGTGACTGGCAGGAGCGATGGTGTAGCGCCGCAGGTGGATTCGTGGCAACACCAATGCGCGATGCGATATGAATTAGCATTCTGCAGCAACAATGAAGTACAGACTTGCGTTTTTTTTAATATACTTCGGTTTTAAGCTTAGACGCAGCAAACACTACGAGCTGATGGCACCAATCGGGCAGCGTCCAAAGCGTATCATCATGGTGTTTGTTCTGTTTATGTGCGTGTCCTATATATCATCGCTGATCCACTCATAAGCAGAAAAGGTTCAGTGAATTGCACTTTTGATGCTACTATATGCGGAGCGCAAGTTCGTCTGCTTCTTTGCAGAGGGGTTGCGATCATGTCAGAACGCCGAGCTCTTATTGACTGATTGAAAAAAAGAAATAGTGGGTAGACCTGGAGGCATCTAGCGTTGAGGTCTGCCCACTATCCTTTCAATCAAAGCCATTCAGAGGTCGGCGTCGTTCTGACGTCACTGTAGCTGAAGTGCAAGAAGCAGACGACTTTCTCTCGGCATTAATTATATTAGCTCATAGCGTGGACTGCGCTTTGACTTATTGGGAAATTGTAGTGATTCTGCATTTCACAAAAAAACCCACCTAAATTGACCTTATTTGGTCTCTATGATTACGAGAATCGAAAATTATAATTCAGATTGATGCGCCGAGTAGATACAACAGCGCTCTCATAAGAGCGCTAAAGCCCTTCTTAATAATAATAATGATGATAACGATAATAATAATACTTGTAATAATAATAATAATAATATTCACTATCATCATCAATATCATAATCCTTGTTTTAATCGATTATCATCGGTGACTCGAGGGAAAAAAAGCTGTGATGTGGTAGCTTGACAATCCCTGGGGCCCCTAGAATGGTCAACTTCTAGCGTGCAGAAAATGCCGCTACATAACACGAAAAATGATGCACACAGACGGCCTTACCGCCGCTTTTTGCGCAAAGATCAGACATAATATAGAGATCTCAACATTTCCGCTCTTTCCGCAATCCTTACCCGAGATAGTCAAAAGCGCTGCACGCGTTCTTCACAAGCGGCACGTGCGAGGCAGCTGAAACCTCTGGGTATGGCGTCACACCCCGCAGTTGGTTTTCCACTTTTTCTGTGCCTATGGATACGTTCGGGACAAACGCTCGTGATATTCAAATTTGCGAGACAAAAATACGCTAGAATTCACAGCGAACTCTTTTTTTTTCCCAAAAACCTCTCTAGCTTTTGTTATTTTTTAAGGTCGGTTTGTGGATCTTTTTTTTTTTTTTTGACAGTAAAAAAAAACACTTGGTTTTTAATTTCCTCATTTTTATTGACTCTGCACTCTTGTCTCCTTGTCTCCCCAGAGCAGCGGGTCTCGAAGCGACTCCAAATGCTTTACCAACTCCCCGGAGAGAGGATGAGGGTCTCCCCCCTTCTCGAATGGAAGGGAGGAATTGACGGAGAGTGTCCTCCTTTCCACTTTGTTTGCCGGCCTTTAAGCTGATGGTTCGTCTGCTCCTAGCGTACGTCGTGCGTTTGTTTACCCAAGACCTGGAATCTCCACTGCCGTATACCACAGCCGCTACATGGGCCAGCACGGCAGACGCGTGTTTGGCCCTTCGGAAAATTAGCAGACGTACGAGCACGAACACCGAAAAATGCCACATCGCTCGCAAGTATTCTTTTAATGGTCTCGTTGGTTGTTCAAGGAAAGGTCCTACACCAGTTTCTCCTCCCGAAATGGTAGAACGTTGTTAGAAAAGGCCCGCTGACCATCCCCGTGTTCAGCGTTCGTGAATTTCAAACGCCGATTCAACTTTTCAAGCAACTCCGATTGTTCTTCTGACGTCCCGCCACTACGGTGGCGCTGCCGTCGGCAGGGTGCACTCGCGGACGCCTCACGCAAATCTGGTTTCCGCGCACGCGCAGTGCCCGCACCTGGTCTGGCAAAACGCGGCTGTTTGTAAACAGCGTGTTAGTGCATAGAATATAGTTGCAGTGCCGCCGGACTATACTTTGAGAGCAGCGCAATGAACCGTACGTGAAGGGAAAGTTCTTTGCCACTTTTGCAGGGGTTGTGGTGACTCAGAAAGTACGCCGAGCTCTGATTGGCTCTTACTGAAAGATAGTGAGTAGACCTTAAGACAACTTTGCTTTGAGGTCTACCCACTATCCTTCGATGAGAGCCAATCAGAGCTCGGCGTCTTTCTGACGTCACCACAACTCCTGCAAAAGAAAGAAGCAGACGAACTTGCGCTCCGCGTATTTCGTTTTTGTTAATCTTACCAATCAGGTTTGACTGTCTCAAATGAACCAACCTGAAGCGGTCGTCTTTCTCCAGGACTTCCATGACGCTGCCCTCAGGTGGCTCGAGCACTCGATTGATGACGTGCATCACGCCATTGTGACCTTCCACGTCGGACTCTGTGATGATGGCTGTGTCCACTCCTAGGCTCTGCAGTACCGCCACACAGGTAAGTTTATGATGATGATGATGGTGGTGATGGTGATGGTGGTGATGGTGATGACAGTGGTGGTGATGTAAGCCCAAGCACTGAGTAGGAGAAGCTGATGACGCGCCCGAACGTGCTGGTATCTCACTCACTATAATTTCAAAATTGAACCGTTTACTGAGAGTTTGGCTCCTTAATTAAAGAAATTTTGACAGTCTGGCAAACCACAACAGCGTAGTCTGACAACCGGGGGATGACTACTTCCTCCGCCATTTTGGGGCTCTGACTCGGAAATTCTACGTGATTTCTTAGGAATGAAGAAGAGAAAGGAGTAACGCCATTTCGTGTTATCGCGAAATCCGGTGGTTCTAGCGGGCAACAATGGCTACGTTTACATGGATGCGACTGCAGCGCATCGGATCCAGATTAACGAATCGAATCGGTCCATGTAAACAACTCGGATCGGATCAGTATCGATCCGGTCCGATCCCGCTGGGACGGGGTGGTTTGAGATGGTCAATCCGAATCGAGACTCTCCATGTATAGACCTTTTCTGCAAGTGCGCCGCCATCTTGAATTGACCTCACTTCCAGTATGGGCGAAAACATTGTTTTTCCTTTGCCACGCCCATAGAAGGCATTTAGGAAAAAGCGTGACCGTCACACTTTCTCGTTTTGCCTCCCCTTTATTTTTTTACTATTTGCAGGTTGAAACGTTGGATTATTTTTCCGTCGCCCATACCGGATACGCCTATTAGGTGGCTGGGGACGAGAGTACACAGAAAAGGTCGAATCGAGTGCTCGAGCGAGGCAAACCGGACGCCTCGGAAACAATCTGAAGGTCACGAGGTTTGCGTTGTGATCCTTTCGACACGAGGTGCCGCTACTGGTCGATCCGAATCCATGTAAACGTGGTGCTTGAAGTGGATTCGATTCGCTAACTGGATCCGATGCGCTGATGTCGCATCCATGTAAACGTAGCCAATGTCCACCCATTGGCCAAACTCTTTCAGTATAAGTGGCTCTGTTTCGTAAGTGCGCAGCGTGCCAGCTAGTGGCTGCTATGTCAATTATCCAGAGTCCGTCATTGTTTCGGGCCCGTATTGGACACGAGGTTTGCGTCTTCGTTCGGGAGGGGACTCGCACCCAATCGGACGCTTCGTGTCCAAGAGATGGTGGCCACCAATGTTGCCTGATGGGGTTTTGAAAAGGGTCTCTTAGAAATTACGGCAATGTACCCAGCACGACAATGTTACCGCCAACATGCAACCATTGTTTTTTTGTTTGTTTTTATCTGGAGCTTGATACATTGTTATTACAACAAATATAGTCACTAAAAACTTAAGAAATGTATAGCTAGCTTATTACGATCACGTTTCTTGCTTCGTAATTTCTTCTTCGGCGCTCTTATAGACTGGACGCCGATTAGGTGCTGAACATTTAATAAGGTGTTCGGGACTCATCACAAGGTGTCATTGATTGTAGTGGTGATGGCAAGAGCTTATTCGGGGCACTAAGCGGAGCTGTAAAATATGATTCTCGCCTCTATGTTTTCGCAATAAAATTTAAAGCAAAAGCGCCACTGTCGTGTTCGCGCTGACAGTGGCGCGCGGTGTATGTCGCATCTGACTTGTCAAGCGAAAAATCGTCACGCGTCCAACGAACTCACGGAAAATAGACTAGTTTCATAAATCCGTCAATGCGCGCGTTGCATTCAGGGAGTTTGTTGGCCAGGAGCGGAGCGCGTATGGATTTTGCTTCCACTGATTCCCACAGTGCATTACGTGCCATTACGCAGCGATAAGGCGATTCGAGTTTTGGAATAAGTCTATTCCCTCGGTGGATCCGGAGCTGTTTTGAAGCGATATATGTATATCATCATCATCATCATTTATTTTCCTTGAGGGCCCCAGGGGGCATTATACAAGGGAGTGAACACAATAAAAACATCAACAAAAATAGTTAATAAAAACACACTGTAACCTATACTTGTATTTCAGAAAGAAAGAGGTTAACGGCTGCAGCAAACTTGTTAGTGTCAGTCATGTTTACAATGAGGTCAGGTAATGAGTTCCAATCGTCAATAGCAGATGGTAGAGTCGACATTTTATAAGAGACAGATGACGAAGTAATTGAGCGCAGTTTACATGAGTGGTCAAAACGAGGGAAAATACGGTAGGGAGGTGATAGTAGAGAAACTTTTAGATGGCTGTTGTGGTAAAAGATTTTGTGAAGAAGAGTGAGACGTGACACCCTTCGACGTAAAGAAAGTAAGTCAAGGTTAGCTGATTTGCGTAATCCTGATATGCTAGTGTATGGGGAGTAGTCAGAGTAAATAAAACGAAGACCTCTGTTTTGAACGGATTCAAGGTTGTTAGTTAGATATGATTGCCATGGTGACCATATGGATGAAGCAAATTCAAGTTTAGATCTGACCAAGGTTGTATAAGCTAGTAGTTTTACTGAAGGTGTAGCTAGTCTGAGGTTACGGCGAAGAAATCCGAGAGTACGGTTAGCATCGGCAGTGACAGCATTTATGTGAGTAGTCCATGACAGATCAGAGGTCAGGTGAACGCCTAGGTATTTATATGAGGAACAGGTAGCTACTGGGATAGTGGAAAGGTGATAAGAAAAGGATGAAACATGTGAACTGCGGGTGAATGATAGAGATTTACATTTATTAAAGTTTAAAGTCATTTGCCATTTGTGGCACCACTGAGTTATAAGTGCGAGGTCATTCTGCAAAATTTGATTATCGTGGTTTGAATTAATAGGTCTATAAATTACACAGTCGTCGGCGAACAGACGTATTGAAGAGGAGATGTTGAGGTAGAGATCATTAATGTATATTAAAAATAGAAGGGGGCCAAGAACGGTTCCCTGGGGGACGCCGGAGGTTACAGTGCAGGTGGTAGATTTGGTGTTGTTAATAGATGAGTACTGGGTGCGATTTGTGAGGAATTCGGAGATCCATTTGACGACTGAGGGATGGATATTAATATTTCTAAGTTTCAGTAAGAGACGTTGATGAGGGACCCTGTCAAATGCCTTGGAGAAATCAATAAATATGGCGTCAGTTTGCTTATTAGAATCAAAGTTTGAGTAAACGTCAGTAAGAAAAGCTGTTAGTTGCGTTTCGCATGAGTATGACTTGCGAAAGCCGTGCTGATGCTCGAAAAGAAGGTTGTGGGAGTCTAGAAAGTTTATTATGTTAGAATAGAGTATATGCTCTAAGAGTTTAGACGACACACTGGTGAGCGAGATGGGGCGATAGTTGTTGATTAGTTGGCGATCACCTGCTTTGTAAACGGGGATGACGTTAGCGATTTTCCAATCGCATGGAATTTCGGAAAGTTGAAGAGACTACGAGAAAATGTCGCAGAGGAAAGTTGAAGAGACGTGTTTAGTATTTATTAATATTTTCGAGTTTATTTGGTCGTCGCCAGAGCTAGAAGACACCTTCAGCTGATCAATGGCCTTTAGTACACCATATATATATTTTTGTTACCATGTTTTGGAGAGCGCTAGCGCTCGCTCGCATGCATTTACCACACTAAAGGCGCGAGCATGGAGCGCTTTTGGATCGCTCCAGATTCACCAAAAAAATAGAGTATTTTTGATAAATTACTTAAGCACCAAGGAGCATGCAGCGAGTGTACTGTACTTACACGCGCTGTGCGTGCTGACGTCAGCAGTAGTAACTGTTATCAAACCAAAATCTAAAACTAATTTCATCTTGCACACCCATCTGCCAACGCGTTATTTTGGTTATTTACTTGAGACCTTTAATACGGGGAAGACGAGCGCGTGCGGTGCGTAGACCTACAGTCCCTGCATTCTTTTTGACGGTAAATTAGCAATAGCTCTATTCCACGTGAGATTCAGTTACTGGCGAGGTCGAGGCGTCCCCCCAGTCAGGCGCCAAGGTGACCTTCTATACTCGTAAACTAAGCCGCAGCCGCACTGGTCACCCATGATACAAAAGACAGGGTTTTCAGACACGACGACGAATGTACCAACGTCTCAAGCATGTTCTAAGCCTGTTTGCTTCAAACATGGATATGTCTGATGACAGTTTTTGTAGGACTAATGTGACAGTCATACAACAAATGCCTCGTATATGTTCCTGCACACTGTCTTTTGTATGATCTGCAAGCAGCCTGACCGCGTCTTTCGTTTCCGGCGCTCCGGTTTTGACCATAGCTGTTTAAATGATGTTCAGGGGAGCAGCAAGGGCAGGGCCGTAGCTCAATGCCTCCTAGAGAACGAGGCCATGCTGTACTTTCTTCTCCACGTACCGGAGGCACAGTTTGGACAGGGAGCGCTGCGTCACCGTTCAGCTGGGTCTCGTGGCCTATATATCCGAGCCCCAGCCGAACGCTGACGCGGCTTCTACGTCAAATTTGTTCCATGGTGTCCGGTAGGCGATGTACAAAATTCAGCACGATGAACTTGTTGTTTATGAGGAGCGCAAGTTAGCCCACCTCTTGCGCAGGGATTGCGGTGACGTCAGAACTCCGAGCCCTGAATGGCTGAACCGGAAGGATCGTGGGTAGGCCTCAGGGCGGCTAGTGTCGAGGTCTACCCACTGTCCTTCCAATAGGAGCCAATCGGAGGAACTCGGCGTAGTGAGGTCACCGCAACCCCTGCGCAAGAAGCGGGCCAACTTGCGCTCCGCATAGTCACTCGCAGCTCAAAGATTGCGGGAACATTCTTATGTTCGCTCGCTTGGCGTTTTCGCCCTCATCGGCTTGCAATCTGATTGGCCGAGGAGCCACTAGAAGAAGATTGGGACGGTAGTCACGCCCTAATTTTCAAAACCTGCGGGTGACTCGAAATCATCGCAAGAATCGCGCTCTGCGCGCTTTGTCTCCAGGGCTGCGGAGGACGTTCTACACACGAGTGTCTCGCGCGGAATATGAGACGCCGCGCCGCACGCGTTCATAGCCCAGTGACTCGGCATTTGTCTCCTGTCCGACGAGCACTGGAAACATGTATGGACGCTTTGCGCCTGGGCCAGATGACAGTCGCCATCGCCGACCTTCTCTCATCTTACCGAGATACCGAGCCAGCGAAGTGGGCTTTGGCGAGCCCTCCAAAGAGGCCAATGCTGGGAGAGAGGAACGCGGTAGAATCTATATTAAAATGGCAATAACCTGTCCTGCTGCGGTAACGATGGAGCGAACTGGTCAAAACAAGAGGAAACAAATGTTGGTTATGGCGGCGCCCGTGCAGAGCTGCTGCAAGGCGTCTGCACTTTCCGTTTCACCATGAGTCCGACCCCAGCCAATGCTGCGATCCGATGCAGCCAATCAGGAAGAGTCAAAAGTGCATCGTCACGGCGTTCGTCGTCTTGATCGATCCGATGGAGCCTGGTTGGCCTCCATCGGATCGAAGCGCGTGATTGGTTCAGCTGGTGGTAGCAGTCGTACAAAGACGATCGAACGCCGCGACGATGCACTTTTCACTCTTCCTGATTGGCTGCATCGGATCGTAGCATTGGCTGGGCTCCATCGGATCGAAGCGCGTGATTGGTTCAGCTGGTGGTAGCAGTCGTACAAAGACGACGAACGCCGTGACGATGCACTTTTCACTCTTCCTGATTGGCTGCATCGGATCGTAGCATTGGCTGGGCTCCATCGGATCGAAGCGCGTGATTGGTTCAGCTGGTGGTAGCAGACGCACAAAAACGACGAACGCCGTGACGATGCACTTTTCACTCTTCCTGATTGGCTGCATCGGATCGTAGCATTGGCTGGGCTCCATCGGATCGAAGCGCGTGATTGGTTCAGCTGGTGCTAGCAGACGCACAAAAACGACGAACGCCATGACGATGCACTTTTCACTCTTCCTGATTGGCTGCATCGGATCGTAGCATTGGCTGGGCTCCATCGGATCGAAGCGCGTGATTGGTTCAGCTGGTGCTAGCAGACGCACAAAAACGACGAACGCCATGACGATGCACTTTTCACTCTTCCTGATTGGCTGCATCGGATCGTAGCATTGGCTGGGCTCCATCGGATCGAAGCGCGTGATTGGTTCAGCTGGTGGTAGCAGTCGTACAAAGACGACGAACGCCGTGACGATGCACTTTTCACTCTTCCTGATTGGCTGCATAGGATCGTAGCATTGGCTGGGCTCCATCGGATCGAAGCGCGTGATTGGTTCAGCTGGTGGTAGCAGACGCACAAAAACGATGAACGCCGTGACGATGCACTTTTCACTCTTCCTGATTGGCTGCATCGGATCGTAGCATTGGCTGGGCTCCATCGGATCGAAGCGCGTGATTGGTTCAGCTGGTGGTAGCAGACACACAAAAACGACGAACGCCATGACGATGCACTTTTCACTCTTCCTGATTGGCTGCATCGGATCGTAGCATTGGCTGGGCTCCATCGGATCGAAGCGCGTGATTGAGTCCAGCTGGTGGTAGCAGTCGTACAAAGACGACGAACGCCGTGACGATTCACTTTTCACTCTTTCTGATTGGCTGCATCAAATCGTAGCATTGACTGGGCTCCATCGGATCGAAGCGCGTGATTGGTTCAGCTGGTGGTAGCAGACGCACAAAAACGACGAACGCCATGACGATGCACTTTTCACTCTTCCTGATTGGCTGCATCGGATCGTAGCATTGGCTGCGCTCCATCGGATCGAGCGCGTGATTGGTTCAGCTGGTGGTAGCAGACGCACAAAACCGACGAACGCCATGACGATGCACTTTTTACTCTTCCTGATTGGCTGCATCGGATTCTAGCATTGGCTGGGGCCGGTCTCAACGTGAAACGGAGTATTGACCGACACTGTGTCTACAAACAAGCGAACGTTTGCCCCTTACCGGGTGTGGGCACAGCGCGTGCGCAGAAACCAGATTCGAACGAAGTGAAGCTTCTGCGCATGCGTCGTGACGGCGTCAGCGCCACCGCAACGGCGTGACGTCAGAGCCGCGTTTTGGTATGTAGGGAGTATCACTGGCGGCCATGGCTGTGGGGCGCGGATTCTGAGCGCGTGCTGACGGCGGGCTTCCACAGTTCGTTTGCAACGTGCATTCCGCAACATCGATATTACCGGTCATAGCAACCTCTTAATGTGAGTTCGTTCTGAGCATGCGCTCTAAACAGCACCCACAAATATGGCGTCCAGTGAATACTCCTTATAGTAATGTGAGCTCTGTTCTGAGCACGCGCTCTAAAGATCACCCTCAGATATGGCGTCCATTGAATATACCTTCTATACGATGAGCAATAGGAGGCGTTGGTTTGGCAGCCGTGCTGTTCGAACAACCTCACCTTTCTGTACACCTTGAGACGCAGCGTTGCCCCTTCTTCCAGGGTGTCCAGCTGTGCGTCGTCCCAGAAGGACTCGCTCATGACCTTCCGGTCAGGGACCACGTGTCGCTGGAGGAGCTTCTTGAGGGCTTCGGACTCCGTGGGCAGGGACACCTTCTCGAAGGCGTCGTCGGTGGGTGCGAAGACGGTGAAGCTTCCTCGGAGATCTCGGACGCCAGACCGAGTCGGCCAGCAGGGACACGAACGTGGACAGGCGGTCCGACCGTTGGGCCATGAGGTCGACCAAACTGCGAGCTGCGCGGCAGCGAGCAGTAGACCTTTTTTCTATATTATAAAGCTGCTGGCATACACTACTTAAATGCCCAAGCCCAATGGCAGGATGCATGTTTGAGATTTCCCATTCCAAAACAAGCCCCGAAGAATCCTGAAACCGGGGTCACTCCGCTTTTGCACCATGAGAAATACACGGTGTTCCCTGTGGACATGATGACAGGATTACCTGCGGCCCAAGCGTGTTTACTTCATATATGCTTTTAACATGTCTGCAGATTGGTTTTATATGACCAGTGCACTTTCATATACAAGAAAGAAACTCGCCTCAAACAAGGTCTTCCCACTCTCCTCTATATTATGTAGCGGCAGTGTGACCGCGGCTTTAAATGACCACGTACGGCGTGTCACTGAAAAAAAGTTGACAGTTTTTTTTTCCACTTATTCTTTCATAGCTGCCACTTGTTGCACATTTTTTTTTTAATAACTGCTAAGAAGGCTTCAAGTGCACAGGACAATGATACCATATTTCGAATTGTTATTTCGGTGTTAATGTTTTCATCTGACTCACCCTGCCATGTGCGAGTTCAACCAGCCCCCCCCCCCCTTTTCCCCCGCTTATTTACTTTGACTTTGTGAATGTTTATCAGTGAATGGAGTGAGCCTAGTTGAGATTGAAGAGAGGGTCCAACTTTAATGGTGGACACCTCCTGCGGCGATTGGTCGCAAGTGCGCATGCGCTTCGTTTTCGCGTGGAAAGGAGGAAAGTGGGCGGAAAGGCGGAGTGGTTTGCCGGCGATCAACGCTTCTGCCACCTCCTCGCCGCTCGTATAGCAAACACGGCCCATAAATGACGTGAACCCTCATCGAGCAGTTGGAAACTCTTTGTAATCTATGCTTCCTGGGCAACTCTACGCTAGCAAAAAATACACAGCACTACGGCGACTAGAACAGAAAGCTGTGGCGGCAAGCTCGCTGCCAGCCTTCTCGTGCGAATCAGAAATGCACAGCCCTTGGTGCTCTAAGGACGAAGCCGTGAAAGTGGGTTGGAAAATACGCGATGAAAATCGCCCATACAGCGAGAGGTGAATCTACGCTCGGAGAATGGTTACACCGGTTCGATGAACGCTGCGGAAGAGCGCATATACCTTTGTCGGTCATGAGGATGCCCGTGATGACGGAGATATGTCCGTTGCCTCCGAGCATCATCTCCCCGGTGAAGCGGTGCTCGTCCACGTAGACGCCGCTCGCGTTGCAACTCAACTCCAGCTTGTCCCCGCTCAGGCTCTTCACGCGGTGCTCAGCGATGATCGCCGGGGCGCACAACGACCGCGGCACGATGTGGTTGCGGATCAAGTCTGCGGCAGTAGGGAGGGGGGGGGAGAGTTGCTTCCGCACGTTTGAAACAAGGGCAAGCATTTAATTGAAGTTTATCTGTATTTTCACGTGCCAAGCCCGGTAGAGGGTTACAGAAAATGGGCATTCTTACCTGACTGAGACCATTACACTCTGAAGACGCGCAATAAAAAATAATACAGGGGAAAACATTTACTCACTCATTCGTGCGTACTAAAGTACACACTTCGTTAAGAAAAATGACTGAGTAATAAAGACAGAGTAAGAAATGGTCAATATGTTTAGCGAATGGGGTGGTAGTGAGCAGAGTGAGAGAATAACGCTGTTCACTGAACGGGCTGTCTAGTGACCAGAGTAAGAAGGTGGCGCTGTTCAGCAAACAGGGTGTAATCAGTGACCTGAGTAAGAAATGTTTACTCTGTTCAGCAAACGGATGAGCAGAGTAAAGTGGTCCCTCTGTTCAGCAGACAGGGTGTCATGAGTGGACAGGTAAGCATGGCACCCTGCTAGGTGAGCACTAGAATAATGATGATCTGTGGATTATCCTTCTATTCTTTCATGGAATGTCATCAACGCATTGATTGGACGCAGCAAGGTCCAGCCAAGCGCTCACGCAGTATTCGTGTTTGATCTATGTTTGCACTCGATTTCATTGTGATGATGTCGAAATGCTGAAGCACAGGTTTTGATTGCCCTGGGTGGTTTTGGTTTGGTGCAGTCAACAGGCCACCCTAGGTCGTTTTTCTTACCCTTGGTGACGTTGAGGTCCTGGCTGATCCTCTGCAGCTGTCCCGGCGGCATGGCCTGAAAGGCCTCGTCGGAGGGCGCCAGCAGCGTGAAGGGCCCCGGCTCCCGTCGCAGCTGGGCCACGAGGGCCTCGGAGCGGAGCATCAGTCGAGCCATCTCCCGGAACCGGCCATCCTCCATCAGCAGCTGCGGAAGGCTCGCTGTGGACGCCGGGGACAAGATTCCGTCCAGCAGGTGCACAAGACCGTCGGTGGCCTCGTGGTCGCGTCGCAGCACGGGCGCGCAGTTCACCGTCGTGATCTGGGTGGACATAAAGTGTGCACTTACAAGTAGCGACATCGTTTGAAGCGCCGACTGCATGACGGTGCAGGTTTCTGGAATAGCGGCTAACGGCAGAAGATAGAACTGAATGACGCCGTTTTGTTTCAGTGGAATGTGCTTCGTCATTTGTATTGGTTGCCGTTACTTGTAAAAAGAAGTCATGGACTTTAGGCAGACATGGCTCGCGCGTGACGTCGTCTGATCCCACTGGTATGCGGCGAACAAGTACGTCTACTTTCTGCTGAGGGAGTGTGGTGACGTCGGAGTGCCGGGCTCAGATTGGAAGGATAGTGGTTAGGCGTGAAGCTATACATCGTCTGACCTTTAGTCCAGACGCAGCTGACGCTGCGAGCTAATGGGTACCAATCAGAGAGCGTCAAAAGCGCACCATTGTGTGTTCTATCATCGCTGAACCAATCATAAACAAAAAAGAAAAAAACCTAGTGACTTGCGCTTTTGAGGCCGCTCGATTGGTTTCATTATCTCGTAGCGTCGGTTGTGTCTGGACTTAAGCTGAAATGAAGTATAGCTGCCTCTGTTTCTGCTCACTGTTCAAAAGCGTTCAATCGCCGAACGCCAGCGTTCGCGTTTGACGCGAACTTCCAACATTGTTTCCCGTCGAATCGGGAGATACGAGTAAAAGGGTGTCCAAACAGGATACTACAAAACGCACGACTCCGGCGACTCTTGCGGCGCTCCGCAGAAGTCGCGGAAAACTTCCCCGTCAAATCTCCCCCTCGAGGTTTGACGGGCGAAGTTTCCCCCGGCAGATTTGACAGGGGAAGTTTCCCTCCGGCAAACAAAAACAACCGGAAGCGGAGCGCCGCACGATTTGCCGGAGTCGTGCGTTTTCTAGTATCCTGTTTGGACAGCCCTTAAAGGTGCATAAGAACGTACCATGGGAGCGCTCTCCTCTTCCGGAGAACTGTTGCGTGTTTTTACCGGTGTTCTAATTTGCGAAGAAGCCCCAGCGTTCACTCTTTTTTAAATCACCGTGGGTTCACGCTACCGATGTGTTTTTCCCCTTTGATCGCACGCAGTAAGCATCGGGTACTACAAGGAGTGTACCATCACGATAAAAAGAACAATGAGTTTTCAAATTATACTTTCAGCCTATAGGTGTTCAACATTCATCAACGTTCTTACCTTAAACAACAACGAAGGCTACAAATCGAAGTTTTCTGTCTTCGAACGCTCCGCGAACTGCACGAGCGCTAGTTGAATGGTGGAATCCGCTAAAGCTACACTCTGTCTCTTGTAGGCCTTGCCGCCTAGCTTGCAGTTTGTTTTCTCTGTCAACCGGTTTCGTGGTTAAAAATTCGCCTGGCTTAGACATTCTGTCAGATGCAATGAAGGGGCGATAGCACTAATAAGCAGTTCCTACCCTAAAACGCAGACACCTTTTTATGCTCGGCGGAAAGAGAGGAGAGTGTTAGTGTACCATTTAGCCCCCCCCCCTCCGTACGGCGAAACGCCATTGCTCGCGCGCACGATAACGTCAAACCAACAGCAGCCGCACTCTCCCATGGCACTGTTGCGGTGCGACCAACGAACAAGGCCGGAAGATTGCATTTTCGACGTCACCGAGTGCTTCGTCAGCGTGTCGCTCGGTCTCGTGCTCTCACTGACCGAACACGAGCCTTAACCGAACGTTGGGTGACGCAGGTCTCGTGTCGAAATCGTGCCCCGCGTTTGCCTCTTTAGATGACGTCGAAAATTCAGCACTACGCCCTAGATTCAGCGACGCAGGACAAGCTCCCCCCCTGGTAAAGCCTTTCACTCTTTCCACCTTCCATGAAAGGGAGGCGAGTAGACTATCATTCCTTTTCAACGTTCGCTCTGCGAAAATGGGAAGAGCGAAGAGCTTTGCTGGAAGGAGCCTCGTGCTGCGTCTAACCTGCAACAGGGCATAGGGGGCGATGCACAACAGGAGCAAGCGAGTTTCTTGCTCCCATATAAAGCCATCGTTTTAGAAGAACTGCGAGTCACCCCGTTAGAGTATCGGTTCACGTGGAGGAATCCTCCCTGCATGTTCGGCAGCCTGGACTCGACCTCCTGGATTCTGGCTCGTCCCGGGACGACGTGCTGCAGGAGGCTGTCCTCCAGATGTGCCTCGAATGCTTCTTTCTCCTGGGGAGAGAGCGCCTGGAAGACGAAAGGAAATCGATTGGCCGAGCCAACATACCGATTTGATCCTTAAAATTCTACACGGATGGTACTGCACGGTATTGCTTTATAGTTCAAAGGCGGTGCCTATTCTACACTCGGTGCATGATCCACGTTTAAAAGAATTCTCCTACACAGAAAACCCGGAAAGATGGCCGCTATATTAACACACAAAAGGGCATGTTTCATACATAAATCATCTGTAACATAATCTGTCCTTCACAATATCCACCACATCTCGTCATAAGCAACGATCTTGAAAAAAAAATTCTCGTATATTTGGCACCTCGAGACTGTCCGCACCGCGTAATATTTCAACTTTTGAACATGTATGGACCTGCCTAGTGCTTATCACCCAGGAGAAAAATGCCGAGTCACCATAGGTTGCGGGCGCATGCGCGGCTTGTCCTATTTCGTGAAAGAGAGTTACTGCGCACGCTCAGAACGTCTTCCACAACCCAGTTGAAAAAGATGGCAGCTTGCTGAAGGCGATCATTGGGAAGCTCTATTGTCGGCGGAGTCCGGAGAGCACGTTACCAACTACCATAGCCTCCTCTGTACGGACAAAGTCTGGCGGATCGCCACGAGAAGCGGCCGCCGAAATGGAAAGGTGGAGCGGCAAACAACGGATAAGAGAGAGCCACGTGACTGGCGCCCCGTTGCGGCGAGACGCCGAAACACACTTCTCCCGAGCAAACAAGTGTGTTTTGGGTCCTCAACGCTGAAAAGCAGTGCGCTGACGTTACGATTTCCGCGAAATGGTTCTTTGATGCTCTGTGCTACCAGATCCTCCCGCTCCAAATCTGCGACCGGGCTCTCTGTGGCTCCGTAATCGAACTGCCAAGCTCTGTGAGTACAGAGGGGGCTAGGCTACTACGCTCCGTCCACCTCCAAGCTGAACGTGTGTTAGACGCGTTCCTTCTACCAGCCTTGCGCCTAGTATTCGCCATGTGATCGCGCTGCCTCCCCAAGGGGAGAGAGCAAGGTCAGGTGATGAAAGCGAGGCGGTTGATTGGTCGTCCAGCGCGTAGTTGTCACAGCACTGTCAGCTTAGGGGTGAGCTGGGTATAGATGTCATTACAGTTAAAACACCTCGTTGAAGAACCAAAAAATAAAGAAAATTGCACGAAATTCAGAAGTCGACAAAGCTCCATAACGTTTTATTTTTTTATTGAATCAGGTGTGGGAATTGTTTGTAAATAAATTGCAAATATACACTTTATAAAAGCAGACTAGCATTCCTACTGCCAGTGAAGTAGGGCAGCTAGCCTGATGTCTGCAACCTTACATCGCGCAGTAGTAATAAAATGTTAATTTAAACAAAAAGGGCAGAGGCGGAACTGAGCCTGAGTACGCGAGCTTTTCGCTCTTTGTGGTCCGAGCTGCGCATATCCCCTGTGGGAAGCGGCACTGAAATGACGCTTTGTTTGATAATCGGTATACGGACCTGCAATGATTAGCTTTTTGCCGTCCCCCCATCGTGCAATGGAAATAAAACTTATTATTATTATTATAATCGGGAGAGTTTGACTTTTAGTCATCCTACCTAAAATGATGCAGCCGGAGTGAGACGTAGACCGAGTTAGTGTGGCCAAAGTCCATAAGAAATGTAAAATGCGATTACGTTGCAGACATGACGGCCAAAGTACGTTCCTCGTTACCACTATACTGACAGAAACAAACAAGCTTGTCGTTACCTTCGTTACCGAAATAGCGTAACGTGTGGCCAAACGGGTTCGCCCGTCGGTGGGTCACTCGTGCACGGTCTCGCTCGAAAGTCGACGAAAAGCGTTCATCCATTAAAAACGTCGCAGCCATGCCGAGCATACCACGCAAAACTCCTGGCTCTGCGGGCGACGGAGCTGCAGAGCCGTGACGGGAGAGTTTGACCGTTCATTTTCGAATAGGCGATATCCTCGTGGCCATCCACAGGCCGCGAAACAGCCCCTAGCGGTGATCGTGAGCTCTAAAAATGCGACTTGGCTAACTTTAGCTCGTCTTAGCGTCGCTAGAGTGAAAGTGTAACTCCTTGGCGACTGAAAACTTGGCGCATGTGAGGTTTTCGTCAGGTCCATATTCAACGGCAGAACAAACGAGACGTGCGCGTCCAAACCAGAGAAAACTGCATGGTTGCGATCATTGCTGCCGCGAGATTTAACGTTTCTATTACCACTTTCAATGACTCTTCCAATATTGTGACGTCGAAGTATGCTGAGTTGGTCGACGGCTGTATCGCCACTTTCGTTACGCTTCTCAACCGCGGGGAGAATATTCACGGCGCTGGCGGCAGCCTGTTGGTCCGCCCATTGGCCATACTCTCCCAGTAAACGGTTCTACGGAACTGGACCGAGAGGCAAAATCAACTTGGCAGCTGTCCCCCTTTGCGGCAACTGCCGTTTTCAATCCGGTTTTCCGACCGCTGTTTTGACGCCCACGGCTCTTAAGAATTAATTTCAGACTCGAAAACGTTTCGCGGTCGCTCTGTTCGGAGGTATCTACCAGAAATGCGGCGTCCCTCGGCGCAAAGAGGGTGACCACGGGACCAAGCTGCCCGTCCAGCCCGCTCTGCTGCAGGTAGTCGGCGAATATGGACGCGCCCAGCTGGCGGCTCAGCCGAGTGACGTTGGACAGCGCCATCACTGGAGTTGTAAATAACGTTGTACACAGTTATAATGCACGTATCCACAATATTCACGGTGACGCTTTCGCGCTGCGCGTCGCCTATTGGGCTGTTCAAACAGAACACCGCAAATACAGTAGGACAGTAACATAAGCATACACGCTTCTAAAAAAAACGTGAACTTTGCGGTTTACGTTTATTAACAGCACGACTATCCTCCTCGCCTCCTGGCTGCGGTCTGTTTTCTCCTTTCGTGTTTTGGGGAAATCGGGGACTAACAACAACAGCGGAGGCCATGACGACAGCCAGCAGAGCGCGTGAGTGACTGTCCAGGCTCACGTGATGAGCAGGCTCCTAGCTTGTGTCCAAGGAGGAAGCGGAGTATAGTTTTCCCTCCGGCAAGGAACACGCACCAAAGCGGACCTAAGCCGGACGGAAACCTCCACTTTCGGTGCAGCAAAGGCTGTGACTGCAAAAAACGTGTTCCTGGTTGGACAGTCCTTATTGTTTGGAGGGACGAAAGTGGTATTGGAAAAGTTCTCATTTGCTTCATTGTACTGATATCGCTTACACGCGAAAAGTGGCTGCAATAAGGTCTACATTTTCGCCGCCTAACAGTTAATTTTCAATACCACTGTATATGAAAAGTATAATTAAATTTCTGACCCGCGTACTGCTCATATTACGTGCCAGTTCATTCTTAAAGGGGCAGTGCAACGATATTCAATTAGAATGTTTTTCACTTTACACGAGCTTACTGGCACTAGTGGGACTCAAGGATACTCGCACGCAACGCCACTGACCAAGAAACTCCTTTGTTGCGCTGTAATTTCGAGGACAAAACCGAGTGTTTTCATTCAATCTCTCCTTCGCAAAACCTGATGACGTAGCTGGGCGGTAGCAGTACCGCCCAGTGACGATATTTGAATGCGGCTCATAGATTGGACCCGAGCATGGCGTGGACACTCGATTTGGGCTCGTGATAATCGATAGCTCGAGAAGCATTCGGGTAGTGTCCTGTGTCCAATCGCTGCAATGACGACAACAGCCGAACCATAACAATGTCTGGAACTCAGCGCGTGTCCTGTGCCTTGCCAACCCCAGCGCATGGCTATGATCAACATTGGCGGCATATAATCGGCTCCAGATCACGTGGCCGCTTGTTCTGGCTGCGAGTTGAGGAGGTGAACTCTGCTCGTTTTTCTTTATTTTTTTCTGCGACTTCGATTGCGTGTGGTGAAAAACGAACGGGTATTTCACAGGTCATTAACGTCAGGGATCCGTTCTAAGCGGTATTTGCGCAAAATACAAAAATCATTACATCGCCCCTTTAACACCTTAACCGGGCGAGCCTTGGCATAGGAAAAGATATCAAAACTCTGAAAACGAGAGTCAAGGCCCGTTGACACACTTGCAATCAAGTACAACCGAGAAAGACGAGACCTGTTGAAACTAGAGTCACTGAATAAAGCTACGCTTTCAGAGTACCAGAAACTCCCAAACTACGCGTCTGAAAGCGCGTCAGGCGCTGCCATCTTGGGTCCCTGCGCAGATTTAGGAGCGACTGCAGCTGAGCCAAGCCGAGCTGTAGCCATCGCCCGCGCCAGCTGCGGTAGCCTAGCAACTGTGGCAGCAAATCAAAGCGTGTTGTTCGTATCTGGACGTAAGAAGAAAAAAGTGCATGCTGAGCGACGGACTTCAGAGTGCGCGCAGTAAACAGTAAAACAGCAGCAGGCAGCGGATCGCTGGGCCCGATGGTGGTGTTGAAGAACACGTGATGATGATGATAGCGACTCACGTGACCGCTGCTGTCCAATGATGCCGCAGCGAACCAGAATATTGTTGGATAGAGCGACTGTACTGTCGCCAAAATGCGCAAGGAAAAGGAATCGCGGTACTCTGGAAAGCGTAGCTTATTTAGTGACTCTAGTTGAAACCGTCTGCCAAAACTTCTTGACGACGGAGAGAACACACTGGCACGCTGGCGCCATCTATGCGGTGACCCTGGAACTGCATTTCACAAGAGCGAAGATTTTGCGGGATTTCGGACGTGAAATGTGCGTAATACCTATGAGAAAGGCTCGTTTATAACGTTGACAAACGTTTTTCGAGGCAAGAAAGAATAGTGCGCGAGAGAAATAGAAAATATGCCGGACCGCCAAGTTTACCACTGCTACCCAATCAGAGATATTAAGTGGTTCCAAGGCCACTCCGTTCTCAGAGGTCGCGAGTGTGTGAACGGCCTTGTCACAGAGCAGAGTTAAGATTTCATAGTTACCAGAAAAACTAAGAAGACCATTTTAGAATTCTGGCCGCGCGTTGCCCTGTTGGGGACCAATGAATAGGCGGCTTCGATGTCATGCCGTTGCGGTGGCGCTGCTGCTGGAACCACGCAAGCGCAGACGCTTCACCATACGCGAATCTGGTTTCAGTGCATTCACAGTGCCCCCACATGGCGTGGGCAAACACGGGCTTGCTTGCAGACAGCGCGTTAGCATACAGCGTGGGATAAATATTCCTAGTCACTGAGCTATGAACGCGCGTGTGGCGTAACAATGTACCTCATGGAAAACAGTTATACTGCACATGCAGCAACGCTATTCACACGGCGAGACAAACATGGCGGCGCGCAGAAGGCAACATACCCTTTTCAAAAGTGGGCTCTATGTTGTAGTTGACGCACTAATTACACGAGTTCGGCATTGTTGGGTCACTTCCTCGGAGCGTGTAGTGGACATTAGGGACTGCGTCAGCGTTCGGCAAGGACTCGGATCCAATCACACTTATCGGGCCCAATGAATGGATGGATGGATGTTAATTGCTATACCCTTTGTAGAGAGTGGTAGCTTGCGCCACCTAGCTCCTATGCCTAAAAATACAAAGCAGATTGAGCTCCAAGAAATGGCGACTGCCAATGTTGCCCTATGGACTTTTGAAGGGGGTCTACTGGCGCAGAATCGAAGCGACTACATCTGTATATACAAGTTTATGCGGGCTTACCGGCAGTGCATCCATGCTCCCCTTGGACTTGACTGAAGCCTTCGCAGCATTCGTAGCGGATTAGTCTGTAAACAAATCAGCGCGTGTTTCAGTGGTAGACGTTAGCGCAATGTCGAAGCGGGAGAGAACGCGAACAGGCACGAAGTGAACGTCAACGCAAGTTAACGGGCACGAAACCTCGTGACCTTTCAATAGTGAATAGGTCTGTATCTGAACCTTATTCTACGTGAATGTGTTTACAGGTATGGCACGCACGTCTTGAATCCGCAGACTTTGCGGTGCATCCAGTACTTGCATTCAGTGTGGGTTTCCAGTCCAGCGCAGGAACTTCTTCAACGGCGCAGGTGTTGGGACTGGAAGCGAAATTGACAGAATATTGACAGTCGAGGAAAATGCCATTCTCGAAGACAGTTCTAGCTGGTCACGTTACTCACATAAACAAACACTTCTCGCTTCTAGTGAGAGTCGTCGGCTGAGTTCATACATGTAGTATAAACACAGCCGATGGCAGGGGTTAATCCGACGTGTAAGAAGTTAAGATTTTCCACACACTACTGCCATATCTTATAAGCTCAATTGTGACATTTGTTACAGATGATAACGACTTTACACCCCGTTGTAGCTACACCCTGTGACGCGTCATGGTGTTTCATCCACCACTGTTACAGTATTATTGCTTAGTTATTCATATGTCAGTTACTTGTAAGTCAAAGTTACTTGCGTCGTTGAGGTTTTGAACCTGACGACTGCAGCGTCAGTTTAATGAGCCTGAGATTGCGTGCAACCGACAGTTACCGGCGCCTTCTCAGCAGCTAAGTTGATTAGATTGACTATACTTTTTCAATAACATCGTTGCTTGGCAACTATGGTTGGCAGCTGGCATTCTTCGCTCACCATGTGATAAACGGAATTAACTTTACTAAGCCGACGGTTTATTGGCGTTTTATATTCATTAGTCGGAAAAGATTTGGTTGGCGTATATTCATCGGTGCTTTTCGGTAAATACCTAGAACTAGACACAATATGTGTAAGGTATTGCTTATACGCCATTGGCCATATGTTAACCGAAACATAACGACGGATCAGACGGTAAGGTTGTTCTTGTAGAACCACAGTTCTGAAAATCGAAGCTATAGACGCCGAACGGTGTTTGCGTCTTGAAGTTTACACCAACACCACCTAGAATAACCAAAGCCTGTGCACTAGGATTGAGGCGACATCCCAATGAGATCGAGTGAAGACACAGATTAGACGTGAGTGCTGTGTCAGTGTCTGATTTGGCGCCTTGCGACTGCGTTGACGTTCCATGAAAGAAGCGGAGGATGTTCGAAGGCCTCGATTAATCTACGTGGTGTTTGTTATAGAGGCTCCAGTACTTCGGTACGGGCTCCCAAATTACATTCGGCGATTTCAACTGAAACATGCACTTCACCATGTATGATGAAAAAGAAAAAAAAATACTCACCCCTGCTTCTGCGCCATACAGAAGGTGCCACCTGGGAATCCTCCGTCTTGCGGCCAGGCCTGGTTCAGCGCCTAACAGGAAGCTGAAAGTACACAGGAGGCCCAGGAACAAGCAACGCTGCAGCATGGCTGCCTTCGGAGTCAACGAGCCCAGAGAGACAGACACCGAGCTAACACGGCGCCCCTAATGTAGCGGCCTTGTAGACACTCTCCCGCGCTTGTTGAATAATCGTAGATCCGGCTCTGCCCCTCGGACTCGCCATTTGTCTTTCGTCTGGTTTGTGCGTTCATCTGGGTCTGCGTCTTTCGTCGCTTCTGGTGACATAGCGGCTCGGAAATGCCCCAGCGTGCTGCCGCACGCGAGCGTCTGAATGAACTCATTTTGATGCTTCTGGAAGCCTTCTTGAAATCGAAGCATTCTTTTGAAGGTGTGTCAACTAAAAGTTTCTACAAATCGAATCTTTCCTTTTTTTCTTGTCTGTTTGTTGACGTTTTTTTAAGCTTCCTTGTGCACCGGAGGCCGGATTGGTCTGGTTTAGTGAGGGCCGATTCACATATATGCGTTTGGGGGTGGTGATTGACTGCGATCCAATCGCTTCTATGGATGCATTCATTGGTCGTGGGTGCTACCTTGTGGTATTTGCATTTGGTGGCATACGAATGCTTTCACGTGATCTGAACAGAGCTACTGGTTGTAAACAAGAACGTTTGTGTAATAAAACATTTGAAGTGATGTCGCCAAAGTGGAACCTTTAGGAACAGTGAAAAAGGAATTATATAATTATAAACACTTGCTCAAGACAACCGCAGAAACAAGGGAGGTGTGCAAATACGACATCGTGTTTCGCTTGCGGAATTGCCGTGTAAAATAAATTACGACGCATATCTTTTATAGGCTTAAGCTGCCTCTATTTTGCCTAGTATCTGAGTGTACAATTTGTTTTGTTCCAGCGGTCATTCTCAGCCTGAAAAATCAAACCAATAAAGATAATATACTCGCCATTATAAGGATTCAAGCCCGGGATATTGCAGTCGCAGCGGAAAGTACTAACCACTATACAATCACGGCTGTACAAACTTTTGTTTTTATTGCATAGAAGAACCACGGACGTTCACATAATTGTAGAAACGCCGTCCAAAATGTTACGCACCACATCTGGACTTTAACATAGACAGGAAAGTCTGTAAAATGCCGGTTCACTCTTGTTCAGGTTTATGGTTCAAATAGATAACATTCAACGTGTTTTATCAGGCTGAAAATAATATTACCGCTGTCTTACACTTATACTATGTCGTATACGAACAAAGAGCTTATCTAAGCCTATGTGTGGCACAGTAACTTGAGGAGTGTATTGCTATAGTAAGATACTGGGGTCCCGAGGCAGTATATGCTGGGGTCACTTTGTTTTTCGATTTTATGTAAACGACATCGTAAATATTGGTGAAGATGCAAGTGATGTATTACGTATGCGAATGATACGAGGACGTTTATATTCAGGGGATGATACTGATCATATCATGCCTTGAAGGCTTGCTTGGACAATATCAGATTCTTTGCAAAAAATGTCGGCAAAACATAAGCCGCTTTGTTCAGATAACAAAATACAAAGTGTTTGCTTACAACTATCTCTCCTTCTGGTGCAAAGAGCATACTGTTAAAATCATAACACTGATAGGAACGGTATTTAATTAACGCATGCTTTGGTATGGAAAGGTACGACATGTGTGCAAAACGTTCTGGAAGGTTATCAGCATTATGTACAAATATTGAAACATGATCCCCCCTTCACTTTCTTGTTTACAACTCTATTTTTACTCACATTACAATTACTTCTTTGTAACCTAGGGAAATACGACTTTCAGAAATTTGAAAGAAATATGCATACTTTCTAGAAAAAGTGACTTTAGAATGCCATCCACGATGGTTACATAAAATCATTGTTTAGATTAATAGATTCAATATTGCACAGTTCCATATCATTATGGCTAGGATTCCGTGTTTTCGGCGAATACCGATAAACCCTGATGAATAACCCCTGAAGTTGTTTTCTGGTAATCGGGAAAAACCAAAAAAACCCGAATCGAAACTGCTCTTAAATAGGGAAATCCGCTGTTTTTGTAGAGGAAATCTCCATCATTTTGCTGTGACCCTAAACACAACCCGTGCTATCTATCCTTGGTTTCTTTTTCTTTGAGAACCACTTCCTTGCCCCAGGCACCCGTTTTTTGCTGTTGTCGGTACTGTAATGACTTTTTGCATGTGGGTGGGCCAGGGGCGTACGTTCCGTGAACCCTGAGAAGGGGCAAAAAGGTATAGGTAATAAGGTATGCAGTCATTTTATAACTTCAACCAAGATAAACCCCGATTTTTCGCCCAGCGCTCAAAAATAAACAAAACAAGAAAGATTCTGGAGAACCCCCCCCCCCCCCCCAAGAAATAGCAGACAAAAGAACACCCGAATTTGAAGGGAGGGGGGAGGGGGGAGGAGAAAGGCCGGAAACCACAGAACCCTAATTATAGCTATACACTTGCACTATCAGACATTACCTTAGAGGCTATAGCCTTTGTTGCTGCTGGGCCACTAAACTCAATCATCGTCGTCACATTCACGCAGATTTCATTATTGACAATGATAATGTTTACCTAAAAACTTCGCACCTTAAGATCAGAAAAGCAGTCTGTGAAACTCGCTCTGCGGATAGATGGTTAGTGTCGCACCCTAGAGCCAACTATACAACCAGATGTTAAGACGCACACTCCCCCGTTCTTTAATTATAAAGAATTCTGAGAGATACCCCAAAAATATACGTTCACTTTTTTTTAGGGTTATTCCCCGGGTGTTGTGAATTATGAACTCCTGAATTTTAGATTAATTGGGCGCTTTCACTTTCTGTGAGGTCTGTATGTACGTAATTCTTTAATGGTGTTGCTGCGTTAATTCAAGCACCATTCTGTGAGTTGGTATTGTTCCTGTGTTGCTGTTAGCCTGGAAAGCTTTTTTATAGTTGTCAATTTATCACTAACTAGTTTTGTTTAAGGAATGCTATTCTGTACATTAATGCGTATTTAAAATTGACTTTGTTAATAAACAGCGCATGGTTACAAATGCAGACAAAATCTTCAACGTTTAGATGAAAGACGTAATACACCACCTAGCAGTTCATTACATACGGAATTGCGGAATTCGCAATTGTACTCGAATACCTCCTTCCTTGGGGGGGGGGGCGAGAGGGGGAAGGAGGGGCATCGCGGTCTTTCCCAGGGAACTCCCAAGTTTCACCAAGAAAACGAGTTTCCTGGTTTCGTTATGGTCTGGATCCCTCGCCAGCAGGTCCGCGAGTAGTCATTCCATTTTGCCGCGCTACGCCGCACAGAGGCTAGTGGCGCCATCGAGCGACAAGGCATCAAATTATCAATGTGCCAGGAGCGTTGTACAAAAAGGAATCACAGCACACACAGTGTTTTACGCAATGTATTGGCAGTGTGACCTCGCACTTCTAACCTTTGCTGTGGTACAAGTTCAGATAAGAGGCCAGTAGCTTCACGCACCGGTAATCTTGAAGGCAAGAAAATGGTCTCTATAGTTCCGCTCCTCGCCGCATTGGGCGTGGTGATCGCATCTTACGGCCATTTTGGTTTTCTGTTATGCCGGTATCATTCATATTTCTGACGCGTTAACCCTCCCCCCTCCCCTTTCCTCTTTCAGCACACAGTTTTTTGTCAGTACCCTGTGAAGGAGCAACCTACGTAAAAATGCATTGTCGTAAAATTAAAAAACAAATTCAGTGTCATGTGAGCACTTGGTTCCCCGACACCAAAGAGCTCTTTGAGCCCGTTAAGAGATTTGATCTCTCTTACCGTCTCCAAGCAGGCATTTCTTGAGGCCACTCTTAAAAGCTTCCAGCACTTGTTGGCTATGCTCGGAGTTAACTAGACGCGGACAATGTCGAGCGCATAAACCTTCTATTCTATGCCCGCGTCACCAAGCACCCATAAAAGAAGAAACCTCATTTTGTCGGTGAACAATGTTGCTTGCCTGTTTGTCAAGTGTGACTAGGCCACTAGTCGCTGCGTGCCTGCAAACGTTGTTGGTCAGTCTTGAACAAGCGCTGAGCCCCTCACTGAACAGGGCTTACATTTCCAGAACAAACGTTTAGAGCTCTCTGCTTGCTTCTGATACTAAGATTGCGTCCATCAGAACGGAACGTTTACTTCGTGCGGATGTGCCTGTGTGCGCAATGACTGTTTCCGACTGCGTTTTTCTGAGTATTCGTCTGTGTTTGCGTATATCTCTGAGTGCAAATGTCTGTGCACGTACGTATATCTGTGTGGGTGTTTATGCGTGTATATGCAGTATGCTCGTCTCTCTGTATGTGTGCTTATGTGTAACATTTGTGCACGTTTGTATGGCTGTTTATTCGTGTATATGAGGTATGCTTGTCTGTATGTCCGCGTAACATTTGTGCACATCTGTGCGGATGTTTGAGGCGTGTCTATGTGGTACACTTTTCTCGTGTATGTGCGTATGCGTAAAACAATTGAGTTATTCTGTGTGAGTGTTTATGTGGCATGTTTGTCCGTACGTACATGTGGTTGTGCGTAACAGTTGTGCACATATGCGTGTGCGTTTATGCGCTTATATGTGCAGCCTATGCGTGTTAAATTTGTTTGACTGTCTGCGTTCATGCGGGTGTTCGTTTTGGCATCAGGAATATTGTGCGCGTGTATCTGCGCGTGAAGATCTGCATGTGCGTGTTTGTTTCTGTATGTGCACATTTGTGCACGTGTCAGCGTGTGTGTTTATTCGCGGTTCTTTTTCATGTGTCTCTGTGTGAAATTTATATGCATGCAGCTGCGCTCGTACATCCTGATATGCGTGACTCCTACGTGTATCTGCACCAAATTGTGCTTACATTTGTACAAACTTGCGCGTGTTTGAGCGTGTTTATGTATAGATGCGTAGTACATATGTGTGCGTGTTGGCCCGTCCGCATTCGTGTGTGACTGTGTGCTTGTGCACGCGCGTGCGGTTGTGCACTCTGTCTCTGTTTGGCTGTGTACGCGAGCGTGTCGGTAGGTTCGGGCGCGCGTTTTCGCCTTGTTAGTGGAATTTTCTCGTCGTCCACCAAATTACAATGGAAAAAAATAACAACGAGCGAAAGAGTGAGAAAAACAAACAAACAAACAAACAAACAAACAAACAAGAATAGCTTGCTAGGAAAGAAAACCGGTCTGGCTCCATCTCTGGCGCCTACAAATATATATTTAGATGTGGCGCAACCGTTTGGTCACAAAACTGGGTCATCGTCGAATGCGCCCGCAGCGAGGTTTCCTATAGAATCACCGCACGATTCTCCCCGCGAGAAAAGGTCCCCGCGGCTCCGCGTTCGGCGGGGAATATTCTGGCCGATAAAGAAACAAGACACTCTCACAAAAGCAAAGGGGCCCCGCACGCGTGGCGGAAACAACCGCCATAACGCCGCGTCCTGGACCTGTAATGCCGCGCGAGTGCAATCGAGGACGCAAGAGGAAAAATGTTATCCCCTTGATGCCACCCTCGCTCGAGTTCTCCGTCAGGCGTGGAGGAGAGCTCTTTGAAGTAGGGAAAAGTGCGGCTGCCTCCGCCTACAGTAGTGTTCGGCGAAAGTTTTGCTTTCCTTTCGTTAAGCCGTAGTAACACTGCTCAAACATGATACGAAAAGGTACCGTGGTCGCAGCAGACATGGTGACGTAATTATCCAAGGACGCGACTCGAGCAGAGGTTTGACGCTTGTTTACTGCATACGTTTGTTTCGAACATGGCGGCAGCCTGTTTTTGCGTGACCAGGTAGAAACACGCTCTAGGACGGTGTCTACGTACCAAGGTAAAAAGAAATTGAAAAAAAAATATTTATTTAATTCAAACCATTATAGCTAACTATAATGACTCTTTAATATTACATATACGTTTAAACATGACATATTGATTGATCAGTCCGTCCGATCACTGATAGCAATGCGAGAGAAAGAATTACTGTAAATTTGAAGTTTATAGTTTCAGGGTTTTTCATTTTACTACGTTTAATTATCCACTCTTCATCGACAGTGGTGTTTTACGAAGAAAAAATAAAATTGACAAAAAGGGTGAGCGTGAACAAGGAACAAGAACAAAAAGAGTTTGAATTATGGTTGACTACAAACTTTTACTTGTGTTTTTTTTTTTGCGTCCTGATTTCCTCGCAATGGTACGCTAGGGAACGGACGAGCCAAGTGGAAGGTAGGAAGAGAGCTTCGTCTTTCGATGTGTTCAAAAGAGCACTGATTTTGTCTCACGTTTTGCCTGACTTAAATCTTACTTACTCGATGGATTTATTTTTACAACTTCACTACCAAACACATGCCTATAGAAAGCAGCAAACGATAAACAATCTGTAAATAAAAATTTTTCTCGTTATCTTTTTTACGAGACAAATGTTTATAGAAAGCACCAAACGATAAACAATCTGTAAATAAAATGTGTTTCGGGAATATTTTATCAGAAAAACTGATGTAAATCATCATAGTGAAACCGGTCTGATTTATATCATGATTTACGTCATGGTGTAAATCGCGATTTTAATCATCTTCATTTTTTTTTCACCCTGCTACAGACTGTAGTCTGTTTGAAGTATTACCTGTGTGACCTCGGCGCTACGATCGATGTAGTCAATAGAAAGTTTTAGTAGATCGTTCTGATACCTCCGATACCCCCGATAACGATACTCATATATGTAAGCGCAAAGGCGGAGGCAGAGTATCGGGTATCGTTATCGGAGTCATCGGAACGATCTACTAAAACTCTCTATTTAAGCTGCGGCAAAAGCCTATCGTCATGGCGCTTGATGTCTCTGTGTGCTTGCTCTCACCGGCAGGGGGATCCTGGCAAAAGTGGCGCCATTTATTGTTACGGAAATGCTCAAGATACGTGCCACGCGCCACTTCTAGGAAGATCATGGCGTCTGAAATCTATAGCTCAGTGTTAAAGTTGTGCCGCCATGATCTTCCCAGCGGCTGCGACGTTGTACGTGCCTCGGCATCGACGCAATTAGCTCTACTCTTAAAACATGAAGGGATTTTATTTGGCCCCTTATGTTTTAAAATTTGCGCAAGGTGCGTCGACGTAGGGAGCGTACCTGCAGACGTGCAGCCCTTGGGAAAATCATGGCGGCACCATTAACCGAGTCGACATCTATGACAGTTTTAAATTCTTGAAATATTATCAAAGCACCAGAATGTTTAGCGGGAGTAATCTTTCAGACTACTTGTCGTAGTAACGCCGCTTCGCGGACGTGATTGGAGGCGCATCTGGGACGCGAACCGGCCAGACTTTCCGCTCTTTCCCTTGTGTATATTACTCGGCTCAGCGCAGCACTTAAGGCTGAACTCCATGGGACGAATATGCTGCGTGAATAACCGACGAATTTTGGCCGGCGGCATTTTCTCTGCGCGTGGAATCAACACAGTGGCTGCTACGTCGCGCGCAAAACGAGCGTGCTGCCGGCGCGTGTTCGCCAGTTATTCGTCGCATAATTCGCTCCATGGAGTTCAGCCTTTATAGCTTCAATTTCAGACGCCATGTTCTTCCCTGAAGTGGCGAGCGGCACATGTCTCGAGCATTTCCACAACAATGATCCAGTTTCCTCAGGACAGAGGGGCTTTAGCGCACACCAGCTCGGAGCACGTGGAGCGAAAGCTCGCTCTGCAGAACCCAGTGTAGGGTGGAGGCCCATAAGACCCACCCCCCTCCCTACCCCCGAAATCTTCCATTTTGCTGGGACCTCATCTCCCCCTCCCCCTCATACAGCATTTTGTCATGGGCGCCCCCCCCCCCCCCCCCCGAAACAAAATCCTGGCTACGTGCCTGGTAGGGTGTACTAGAACTGGGAGGTGTGCCGGACCGTGTCGGAATCTCCCTAGTAGCTGGGCGTCGTGTTGTCCAATTCTGCAGCAGAGGCCTGGGAGGCGCTGCCAGTCACAGCGGGGACAGGAAGCCGGTCGGGCAGGCGTTCAGCGACGCTGGCGTGGAGCGTGTTGGTGCGACTATTTCTTTCCTTTTTGCGTTGTTTGTGAAGCGATACTTCGTGGTTGCTACCCGTGCTCGAAGAGACAAAGTACAACCAACGATGTCAAATACGGCGAAGAAGAAGACAGAGTGGTAGTGTTTTGCGCAGGGGTAAAACGTGGCTTACAACTGAAAGATGATTGATGGCCCAGGTGAGCTGGTCTATATAAGGCAACATATAGACCAGGTGAGCTGGTCTATATAAGGCAACACACAACAACGCAGACACAGAAACAAGAAATACGAGCACAACATCGTCTCAGTTAGTACACATGCAAAGAGAAACACTCATTGTTTCGAACGCCGAGCGACGCGCCTCTCTGTTCGCGGAATAGAATCGTCTGATTCCAAGAAAAAAGAAAAAAAAACTGATCCGGAGAAAAAGAAGCAGAATCTGTGACCTGTGTGACATTTGGAGAAAACAAATTTGTTCAAGGGGGATTGCTCTTCAATAAAGACAGAAGTTGAAGTTGCTTGCCATGTATCTTGCCAGTCTGAGTGTTCGTGTTTTTTTTTTCGATTCATGATGTATGCTCACTAGATGAAATAAATTCAGACATTTTCTGGTCTACGAGCTTTGGCTGAGAATGCAGAAAGTCAAGAAAAGCTGGTTTTCATTATTCCATGCTACACAGAAAAGATGTGTTAACTCCAGAACAAAAAATCGAGGCATTTAAAGGTCTGCAGAATGTACAGCTGCCAAAAGTAATAATTAAAAAAGCTTTGACACTAAATTGAAGAGAGAAAGCATCGCATATCATATCATTCTCAAACTTCGCTTTCCTAATGCTGATATGTATGGTGAAATACATAATTAGTTATTCTATAGCAGCAAAACACAACAAACAAATTAAAGATACGAAGCTATGTATGTAATTGACCGCTCTCAAACGGCAATTTGCGACTTGGAAGATAAGCTCCTGCTGCTCGCGCGAGTCCCCCTTTTTCACAGGGTTGTGAGATAGGATGGAACTGTATTCTCTCTCACAACCAAGCAGACCATTTTCACGCCAATAAAGCATCTCTTCTGCAACCATGCGGGCCTCCGTCATCCGTTTGATGAAGCCGCACTCTGGCCCCAAGCGCCCTCACTGGCGAGCTTGCACATCGCGACACTCCCTGCGACTGCCGGACGGCACCCCTGCCGATTCGTACTACACCCTACCCAAGGATCCTGGGTTCAACCCCCCCCCACCCCCCACCACCCCCCTTTCTATATAGTTAAGAATCGTGGCCGGCGTGCGGTCGTGTATTACTACTGGTGGTGCAAGTTAAAGACCCCTAGTTCAACAGTTTTACCGCACTGGCTAAATTGCTCAACTACAGCCAACGTTACTAGAATGCGCAGCTTGAAACTGCCATGGAGCCTGCCATTAAAAAAGTGGCTCCGATCAGTACTACGACCAACCTAAACGCGATCGCAACGCCGCCATTTCTCCTGCAGTGGCCGCTCCGGGAACTGCAGAGTATCGGTAACACATTCGATAGCGTCCGCTACTACTGTTCAATTTTTGGCCTTGATCGGCCATTTTGGCGCAGAACGCATGCAGTGGTAGGGGTTTCAGGGCTGCGGACCCCTCTCTCCAAAGCGGACGCGCCGCGATCGACCACCGAAGTTAGGAAGCGTCCAGGACGGGACGCGCTACCTGAAATCAGCGGTTAGACAGGGTTCTATAAAAAGAATAATAATTGTGTCACAGAACGTCGTAAACTAACATTTTATGAAAACCTCACGCTCCTGTCACTTTGTAGTAATCTCCAATAAAACTTCCTCTAAAAAGAACGTTTTCCGTTAGTTTTTGTGCAAAAACATGCTTTCTAAAACCACAGTTGAGAAAAATATTCAGCCACCATCTTGGCGCCTCGAGCCTTGGAGTTTCGGTACTCTCGGAAGCAGTAGCTATATAAAGCAACTTGCATGTTTTAACTCGTCACTAAAGAATAGCGCTGTTATCGTATTTAGTTTGGCCTAGGTCACAGTGGAAGAAACATAGTTAGGCGATGACTCTCTGTCCGAAGCGGCGGCCACATTATGTTCGGCGCACCAAGCGCGTTCTCACGCGCATGGGGATAGATGGCGCTCAAGTATGAGATCCCTCCCAGACCGACCGCTCGGGCTTGTTTCCCAGCGATGGTCCCGCATTCCCTCGCTCACCGCTTCTTGTTGAACCTCATTGCCGCCACGCCGCCACCAAATCGCGAGAGTCCGTAAATCTGTGTTCTCTTCTCTTCTTCTTCTTCGGATCAAGGCTCACCTTCGTGCACGATGGTGGCACCTGTGATCGATACAGCACCAAAGCAAAACACGAGGCCAGCCACTGGCCGCACACCACCACCACACCGCATAAAAAGGCGAGCACGCTACGCCGCCGACACCGTGGCCGCCGAGGAGGGACCTCATACTCACGGTGGTCAAACCTCAGCGCAATCCGCGGCGGCGCGTAACTAACTACTCCTGGTTCGAGGCGAGCTCCTAACACGATCTAGTCGCTTACTCTCCGCGGGAAGAGCTGCCAGAGTCATCACCTTAATGTATTTCTTTCACCGTGGCCTCGGTGGACGACAGCGGTTCAGGTTTCAAGGGTGAGTTTCCCAGCTGAGTGTTTTACTAAGGTTGTCTACAGCTGAGACACCAGACGCCCACTATGGCGGACTAACTTCCGATCGGTATAAACATACATACACCAATTCTTTTTATCACCGGTGAAGTATTTACGCGCAGTGAATGCAGCGTGATCATACACTTTTTTCTGCGCGTGATTGCTTCAGCCGGTGGTAGGAAACACACAAAGACGACGATTGCCATGACGACACACTTTTGGCTCTGCCTGATTGGCTGATCGGATCGTAGCGTAGGCTGCAGTAGGACTTTATGTGAAACGGAGTATTAAATCAGGTGATCTTTAAGCGCTATTCATCAACACATCTTGGCTGACAAGGTCATAGGGCTGAGTTTTTCAAGGTCAGCTGAAGAGGCAAATACGAGCACCTCTTAAGCCCGAGTGCCGCGTCAGCGCTCGGCTGAGACTCGTCTCCAATCAGCGACGACATGAGCTTGAGCCGAACACCGACGAAGCACTACACTCTAAGAAAAAATGGAGGAAAAAGGTAGCAACGGCGCGTCTTCCTCCCTTCTACTGGCGCGCCCCCAAGCGGACACGAGAAGAAGGGAGGAACGAAACGTTTTTCTCCTTCTCCAGGCAGACGGGAGAAAGCTTTCGCCCTCCCGACTTATATTCTTTCGGTTTCGTTTTTCGAGCACGTCGCGCACGTTGTTTAAGAAAAGTTGTTGAGTTGATTGAGCTTCAGCGGCAACGAAGGCCGCCGTTAATTCCGTCTTCTAGTCCAAACGTGCAGAACATTTCGGTTGCATTGATGTTTTTATCACTAATTTTATCAAACGAGCAAACGAAGCCGCTAGAAACAGCGAAGTTCCGGAGCAGTGCCAGCAGAGCTACGTACACTGGGTAAGATCGCCGTGTCGCCGTCTCCGGATTGCGGAACCCACGCCAGCCCACGCGGAACTACTACAGTAGCGGAACCACGCGGATCTGTGTCGACGTTTTCGACGTTATGGAAATCGCAGGAACTGCGTCCAAGACCGGCAGGTTTTGCTGCCGGCTGCCTGGGTGCCTTCCGTGCTGAGTTCGGTTCTGTTTTCCGATGCCGAGTGCCAACCGGCAATCAACGTGGCTTTGTATTTCTGCGTGTCAGCAACATAGCAGCAACATCGTGATGGCAGTGTTGTGCGTTGTGAACAGAAGACTGGAATTATCGCCGATGTGACCGTGTGTTCGCGTATCAGTGGTGTAACAACAAGATGAGATGACGTAAACTGTCGGGCATTGATGCCGCTGGTCGAGCCGTGATCGGAGGGGGCGGGGTGTCGCAGGTTGACATTCCGCTTTACATTAAAGAGTTTAAGACCACTTGAGGGATTAGGTGCAATCGGTCGACGTGCGGATAGTCATGTTGGAACGCTGGTCTGAACAGTAAGCTCCTATCGTACTGTGGCCAATGTGACTGTCGGTTGTCTCCTCCCCGAGAGCGATTGCGCTCTGTGGAAAGGACTGAAAAGTACGAAATTATGACGGAAAGCACGTATATATACAGTGTGGAATTTCAGCATTAAAAAAGAATAGTAGGTAAAATCGAAAAAAAAAAGCTACCCTTTATTTTGCTGGTTAAATATACTACAGTTCCTGGAGAAACTGCCCTCCAAGTGGCGCGCTGGGATGAGCGCTAGAAGTTTTCGAGCTCGCCACGGTGTAGCTCCGTACACTTAACACCTGCCGCAAGTCGCGGCTTTGACTGCATTCAAGTTGATCGAAAAGCGATTTCTCTGCCCGTGAAGCATCACTTCCAGCTGAGTGAATATCCGCTCTACAGAGATTAATTCAAGACGGCAATTGAAGCCGTGCGCGAACAGCACAAATAGAAAAACAAACTACAATAGAAATACCGGCTACGACGTGCCGTGCGGGGAAACAAACTCATGGCTTCGAGCCGCATTGGAGCGGCTTGATTTATTGGCTTTCAAATAATTACGGCATGATCGAGCGTTTACTTCTTAATAAGAGATTCATCCCCTGAGCCATTCGAAATATTCTCAGTGGTATTACATTGCTGGGAAAAGATCAACATGCTGGGAATATTTTTTATTGCTTAGGGAGTCACCGAAAAGTTCCGTACGTTCAAAACGACCAGTATAAAAGACGGAAACGCAGAGCTCGGGTGTAGTGTTCGGGTTAGTGTGCCGTTGTGTTGACGTTTGTATGTGCCATGTGTGTGTATGTCAATGTATGTTCACCTGATGCTTGTAGTATGCGTAATGTGTGTATAGTAGAGGATCCGAAAGCGCAAAAATAGCCTGAGCAAAATAAAAAAATATTTTTTGTAGAACATGAATTGGGCGGTACCTAGCGCCGCCTAGCTTAGCTGCTTGCAATTACTCTGTTTGACCCTGCCATCTGGTGGCAAGCGATTTAACCTTCTTTCACGCTACGCGGTAAACAGCGGCTTCGAGTTTGTTCTTTTGAGAGCGGCTTTTGGTTTCGCGGATTGGTTTGCCATTCCTCCGTGATGTGCGGTTGGCGAAAGAATTGTGACTCGAGGAACAGCAAAGGTAAGACGTGAAGTGCGCGAAGTAACTGGTTATCGGTTGTCTCCGTTTAACATCGCAGTGCTGAGGACGAGAAGACTAAGTAGCTGCTTTCGAAACGCAAGTTTCTGTACCTGCGGGGGGAACCTGGCTTCGGAAATAAACACAGTTCGCGGAAAGCTCGTGTTACGCTTTTATTTGCTGCTCCTTTCGTCCCGTACAAGAGACGTAGCGTCCTCGTTAAGCCTTATTGAGCTCGATTTGCTCGATTCAGGGCCGCCATAATGAGATGCAGGCGACGGAGGAACTATTTGCTCCCCTGCTTCAGGGACGAAGGTTTCTCCCTTTCTGAAGGAACATAGGTTACAAGACCGTTCCTCCCCTAAGGGAGGACTATCCATACCCTTTTTTCTAAGAGTGTAGGGCTCCAATCCGTGCTCCGCATTTGCCTCTTCACAGACGTTGGAAATTGAACCTTACGACCTTGTCATCTATAAGCCTCTTTCTCTCTGGTCGGGGGAAGGGGGAGGGGGGGCGCTGCAGCATCCACGTGACGCGAATACAAAAAATATTCCTCTGCTAGCGTCCATGTTCGTCCTAGCGTCCCATCATGGACGCTCCACGGGCGTAAACTAGCATCTGTCAGCGTCCCTCTGCGTCTGTCCACGCATGCTAACATACGCGCTAACACGTGCCACCATGTTTCTAATACCGCCGGTAAAAGGAACATGGGTGGCATGCGCTCGGCCGATTCTGTTCCTCTGGGCGCCGACGAACATGACGCTGTTTCCAAGCATCTACATCGTCGGCGGGTGCAAAAGCTCCGCGGAATGCCCGCGGCGTTCAATTGGACGTTCATGCTTTCACATTCACAACTCATAAGAAGTGCTTTTGTGTTTCGTTTCTGGATTAGGCTGAAAACAAATGAATGGGTAATTGTAAGAGACTAATGTAACGGAGGTTCAAGGTGCTGAGTGCGTTTATTGAGCCAGAAAAGATGACATTTACGAGAACAGTTTTCTGGAACAGGAGGCCAAACTGCGAACATGGGGTGCGCGTTCTGGGTTAGGATCAAAGTTCCCAAGCAGACATGGCCACGGTTTGAACCGTTCTCTCGGTCGTTGCCGCGGCTGCAAGCAAAGGACATCTAGAGTGCATTCTGAATGTCGCTGTGTCGTCAACGTCACGTGCTTTCCCATTTCAGTTACTAAGAGTCACATATTTCTACTCTAGTGTGCTGGAATGAAATACGTGAATACATACTTACCTAGGGATTGTGGTTCGAGCGTATTTTTTAAGCTCGTAGCCTCCGCTAGGGGTATATTTATGACTAGTGGTTGGTCACAAGAGCTGTCAATCATGGCGCCCAAGGTCATTGAAACTATTTAGGCCAATGGCGTGTCCCTATTTTCGCCCTATTCTTACCAATTGACGAGCAAACTCTCTACATATACGGCTCGTGCCAATAGTTGGCCTGCGGCGCACCGACGCTTAATGGTACTCGTGCTCTTTTCTGCGACAGAAGAGGCCGGAAAAGATAGCGCGTATCCAGTCTGGCCGTGGGCGAGGCTGACGCGGTTATGAGCCTCGTCACCTGGTGGCGTCAACGTGTTAATCATGTTACAATCCTAGCCGTTCGAGATGCCCGTGGACTAAATGTCCTCACCAGCATGCCGACCCCGTGGCCCCATGAAGCGTGCGCGTGACCCCACTGATCTCACGCCGCGCTGAGTAGTCGAACGCGGCTGCTCAAGGATGCAATACAAATTCACGCGCGGGGGATGATGACTGCGGTTCGAACGTTCGAACGTCAGTGGGAATGCATACTTACGTCGCTTTGGCAGCGAGGAAGAAGAGAAGTTTGCTCCAGTGAGGACGAGGACATCGCTTCTTCTGTGACGGTAACAAACCGGGGGCATACAGCCGTACATCTACGACCTCTCCGCATCGTCTTCGTCTGAAACAGGCGGGCTTGACACTCTATACCTCCAGCCCGGCGTTTCGGCACCACGAATTGGTAAGTTTCCTATTTCATTCACGATCAAGAAATATTTTATTTTTATTTCGTACATATGTTTGCGATTGGCAGGTGCGGCCTGTATTCAAACGGCGGGACGTTGTGATGATACCAGGCTATGTCTCCCCCTTCTTGGCGCCGATGAAAGCTATGCACGCGGACTCTTCACTTACGAAATACCAGTTGCAGAACACATGTACGCTGTAGTGATTGTCGGCGTGCAATCACCTCCGGCCGGCGGGCTATATACGCGCGGAAGCTGATAATGACACAGTTTTCGGCACCGGTTCAGGTAATCAACATAGCGCGTGTACACTACCGCTTTGAACCCACTTTACACGGTCCGCCAAAATTGGTCCCTCAACGTACCGCGCAGAGATTTACCACAGAGGTGCCCGAAGGTGGTGCATTTATTAATTGAGAGTATAAATAGATGAAACCTCCGGAGTCAAAAGAAAGAAAATTAAAAGTTGGTTTGTCTATTCTGGCGTTTATTACAACTGAATAATCGGTGAAATAAAAAAAATACAATTCGCTTACTTATTCTTCACTTCATTTGGCTCAAATAAGCGCCATAGGGACACAAAATCTAATATGAGTGTATATGCAAAGTACAGTGAAAACATATTTTCTTTATTTTTCGTGATTCACTCAAGCGAGCCAATCTTTACACAATTTTAGTTAAAACTTCGACCGCCTTCGGGCACCTCTGTAGTTAATCCTAGCTCAAAACGTCAAAAACTCGATTTCTGCGAACTGTCCAAAGTGAGGGCGAAGCGTTAGAGTACACGTTGTAGTAGATGCTTGTCAAACAACTTTCAAAACATCGAGTAAAGTTTCGTGTGAACCGCGTGCCTTTGTATTTCCGGTATTCATACATGCCCACCCCCACTCTCCATACAAAATTTGTAGCAACAGGTGCTCCTGCAACCGCTGTAGATCCATGTCAACGGACCAGGAATACGTGCGTTGCAGCAAATTCGTCGGAGAAAGGGAGCTTTGCCTGGACCAGGGGGCGCCCTGCGTCACTAAGCACCCTTGGTTCGAGCTCTAGTGTTTGAACAGGCCAGTGCTGGATTTGGCTTACATCCAGATGCAGTATATCTGTCCTTTAGATGAGGGGAACCGAACCCGAAGAAGAGCATGTATATTCAGCTTATCGCAGTCGTTCTAGAGGCAAAATTATTTTCTTAGCTGTCACGGCCAAGCTTCCACTCTCAGTAATCATGTGTTTACACAATTTGCACAAAAACGGCATCCACGTAATGCTCTTTCAGATATTATAAATAATACGGTCTCTAAACTCAAGTTCCTGACATGTGGTCATTTCACCAAACTTGTAATATTTATAAATAACATTATTTTCGGAGGAACATGAAATTGTAGGTGTACGAATATTTGAATTTGAATCGAACTATGAAGCTCTCGAATAACTCGATTTGCAAATCTGATTTCTCGTATTAGGTATAGCAAAAGACGCTTGGGTTGGTGCAGCACAAACGAAATATCTCTTCCTTCCCTTCATTTTTAGTGGGTTGATGTATTGCACTTTAAATATGTGAAACATGCTTCAATGTACAGGTCCACTGCGGTGTAGTGTGAAAAGGTAAACATAAAGTAAAAGCAAAGCTGAATACTACAAATTTGCAAGCTAGATGTATTGCACACAATGGTCATACAGCCAAATCGAATCCCCCAGTAATCACCCAAAGGCTAAACACGTTTTTTTTTTCCTGAGTGCCATCAATGGATACTAATTCTGAGGGGATTGGAGTGTTTAAAGTTAAAACGTCGTTGGAAAGCACAATGAAGAGTTGGTGATGTATGCTTCGAAGACTTACAATGTTACAAAGAAAAAATGTGAGAGGCTGTTATTATTTTGAGCGGCCACATCGTTATGGCCCAATCAGTGCGGATGACCGCCGATAATGTTCAGCAGCTGCTGATATTGCAAAGTAACTTGTAATTATTTGAGCTTATGTTCGATTCGATTCAGCTACAATTAGATATTTGCAGACTTGTACGTAGTCCAACTACTCTACCTCAAGTTACTGTAGTTTAACTACTTTTCTGAGTAGTTGTAACTTTCAATTTCATTTTGGATTTCGGTAATTAGTTATTTACATGAATCACATTTTCCGTGTAGCAAATTATTTTCGAATTTTAGTGGTAGGTTTACTTATAAACAAACGTTACAGCACAACAAGAAATATGTTGGAAGATCAGCTGATATTTGCAAAGAGAGGGAGACATGTGGAGGCAGGGGGGGGGGAGGGAGAGGTAGTAGTTATGAACGGTCGGAAACTCCCTAAAATATTCACGAGCCCCCACTGCGACCACCGTGCGACAGCCGCGGGGAGCGAACAGGCACGTCGCAAATGAGGAGGAGTAATTGCGGGATTAGCGCCGATGATTGGCGGTTTCTTGCATCCCGAAGCTCAAGAAGACTTAAGGCATTTGAAGAAAGGGTTTGTCCCTGCTTCTCCCCAACGTAGGAACGTTTGCCCACTACAGGATGTGTAAGCAAAGCATCCTCACTCAAAGGAGGTAACAAAGTGCAGCACCCGCTCTGAAGCTCATCTGAAGCCCCTTTATGGTTTGTGCTGCCTTTCGAGACGTCATCTGGTCATTTCCCTGAGTGAAGTAATGGCGTCTATAAGACCGATACACTTAAAAAAAAGGTTCCCAAAAGGGTGGAACAAGCAACTTTTGCACCCTCAGTCGGGTAAGGAAGGAAGTGCCTTGCTTATTACCTCCTCGAGAGAGACAGACACTAGCGATAAGTGCCCTATAAGTTGATTATGTTAAATAGTTCGTCTGCAAGAATAAAACAATTACTTTGTGGCGACTTATATTAATTGCCGCCATTTCCAAAAAAACAACAAAAACAAAAAAAAAACTGATGCAGCTCCGACTTTGCCGCCCTTTCAGAAAAAAAAGAAAACTGATGTACCTCCGATTTCTCCTAGAGCAATCCTACGAGTTTAAAAAGAAGTGCTTTATAGGGGATGCAAGGGCATTCTGAAAGATTGTGTTAAAAAGTACTTCCACTTTGCTTTGAAATCACATCTTATTTAGAGTACTTTACTTCAAGTACATTGCACCCGGTGTACGTACTTACAACTTTACTTGAAGTACATTACCTCTCATTTACTTTGTACTTCCAAGTAGTTTTTAGACGTACTTTACGCAACACTGTAAGCAATTAAACACTGTCTGAAAAATCAAGCTCAGGCAGTGCTAAACCTCAAAGTAGAAATGATAGATCCGCAGTACATCCTTGACCCAAAAGAAAGTACACAACAATTAGGCATGCAGAAGCAGAATTAGCTATTAAAGCATTTTTGTGAAAACACAAGCTGCTTTATAATAGGCTAGCATAATTTCGCTAACGGATCAAAGCCTATGTACTTCCTTGTTAGCATAGCAGAATATAAAAGTAATTTCAAAAGTTATTCGGTACTTTTTTACGGTAATTAGTAATTTACTCAATTACTTTTCATTTGAGCAATTTGTGCTCTACTCAAGTTACTTTTGAGGCTAATACTCAGTAACTTAACTTAATTACTTTTTTTAGTAACTTGTAGATGTTTGGATGTTTGTACACACCCACAAAAAAAAAATAGAAGTGTGCTTTTGTGGTAACTCTCACTCTGTGTAAGTAAATAAACTGGGTCAGACTCCATTCCAGTATAATTGTGGAGCGTTTTCTTACTTTCAAAATTCCACCAAAAAGTTTATTTCTCTTTCCTACAATGACAATCTCATCTGTCACTGCAAGATCACAATTATTTTTGTTTCGTACAATGACAATCTCATCTATCTGGTGCCGTAAGACCGCAAAATTGTCTCAATGACCACAACATAAATATCGATACCGTGATGAAGAGCCCGAAGAACTAACAAGCCAACAAACTGAACAGATACGCTTGAGCAAGCAATATTAAATATAATCGAAATCTTTCTATATACAAGATGTCATTAGAAGTTCTCCATGCACAGGACAATAATGATGTAAACTGCGATATGACATTGGGTACTGTTCGCACTATACAAGCGCGTGGTGGAAAATATCAGAAACAAATAATAATTAGTTTTTCCCCTTCTTACTCTGAATTCAACGCTGTTTCCTGCTATCTCATTGTGTTACAAGAAGTACCGCTACACGGCGTACCTCCAGTTCACCTGGTGGGTGCACCACAGGCTGGGGCGGGGAAACAGGGCGGTGCTGCCCAACTGTGCCGTGTGCCGGATTCGTGAAGAATTTCCATCCGCAGATGGGACGTAGGTGAGGTTCAGGAAATAAAATAAGTATTGGCGACCTGAAGAACTTTTTGCGGAATGTTTTATCCATCCCTTCAAGGACACCTTCATCAATAAAGGCAGCTAATGTCACCAAGCTATAGGCTCACAAGTTTGGCAAGAAATAGGTTGCCGCCTATCATATTTTGCATGCTAAGAATTACGTGCGAGGCCGTTAATAAATAGTGAATAATATATATAATGTAAACTGTTTTACCTTTTCCTGATTGCAATATATATTTTTTGTAGAACACACCGGAACACCGTTGGCGCGAACACGTCATCCACGCATTTTCACACTTTGTTCAGGCAGTGAATAGGAGATGCTAAATTTTGCCATCTAAGTTGGTGCTCTGAATTACATCTTTGAATTACCTCTTTTCACATTCTCCTAAAGCCACTACAGCTTGGTAATCGCGTTCAAGACTAGAGTATAGGCGTGGTAAGCAGCGGAGCGGCGTTTCTCCGTTGTTAGCCTCTAGTTCTAGGCGAGACAGGCATCGTCACTACCTGTCAATGTTCCTAGATAGACTTTACAAACGAGGCTTTAGCGACATCCACCAGGTGCGACTTGGTAATCGTTTAATTCGTTTTAAAATTCGTTTTCGTGTCTTTTTAAAGAGAGATTGGTGTGTCTGATGTGATACTGCTCACTCCAACACGTGCTGACTAAGCGCTGAAATTTCGTTGTAATTTAATAATAATAATAATAATAATAATAATAATAATAATAATAGATTCTATCCCTTTAAAAAGTAACTCCCATACTTTTTCTTGATTTTAGGGTTACGAGTGTTTTTAGTGCAGGAAGTGTCCTTGAACAAGGAGGTGTAATTTATTTTTAGATACCTCGTGTGGTTTTGTGGATATCAATGTTTTGTTTCGGGGTGTACGGCGAAACCGGAACCACCTGCTCGAGAAAATTGCAACCCTCGTGACCACCTGCGTGGCCATTGTGTGACGCAAAGTTTGTACCACGGTAGCAAACTTGTATGGTACTCGTAATCGATTGCTTATCGAAGTAATTGTGTAGTCATTTGATGATCTTTATTATGAAGTAATCACAAGAGTAATCGATTACCTTTGGAAGTACTAAAATTACTTGTAACCATTACTTTAAATTTTCCGGGGATAAAAAAAATGTCATCAAATGACTACACAATTACTTCAATAAGTATTCTATTACAAGTAATGGCGCCCTTTGTTCGCACAAGTTTATTACCATGGAACTTTCGTACCAAATTTGCGATAGGAGTGTGGTCTACCAAAATTGGTGGATGAAGATTGAGAGGGGGGGGGGGTCTGCAGGAATGGTGTTTCTGAAACTAGGGCGCGCGCCAGGCAAGGGGAGTATATTTTCCGTATCGCTGCTACAGACTACAGGCTTTGTGCCATGGGACAGAGAACTTTAGGTGCCGTTTTGCGTGGCTTCAAGAGCTGATAACGCCTGTTCGCTCAATGGGACAGTTAATACTTTCGCATTAAAATGCCTGCGCTGCGGTGCGCGGCTCCTTCAAGGTCATCTTCTGCTTCATTTTACTTCGCGGGATCATCACGGGAGAATACGCGGCACTGGTGGCGGCGATGCTTTCACCACTCCACCGGCTCCCGTCGGCTCCTCCCATTGACCAAGCGCTCTCAATATACGGCTCTTACTACAGGTTACTTCACAGCACATGCTCAGAGCGATTTGCTATTTAACAATCTTCATGATGTGAAATGCGCGTTGCAAATGCGCTGTGGAAGCTCGCTCGCAGCACGTTCTCGGCAGCAAGGGGCTCAGTTATGGCTGCTACTGAATACCAGCTATAGTCTCAGTTCCGCCCTCCTGCTCAACGACTGCCCCAGCAATGGTCTACTGTTGTGTTCCGAACTGCCATTCAAACTCGGGGAAGACTCGTCGCGTGTTTTTTCACTCAGCTGCCCAATGACGAATCTAGCGCTTCGTGTTGTCTTACTTACTCTGTCCCTGTCTTGCGGCGCATTTTGTCAAAATAAGTCATGTACCAACTGGCCCATCTGTCACTATTGATGAATCTATAAGCACCGTGTGCAAAACAAGGGTAACCAGAAAGGCCCTAGTTGTTAATGTCAAATCTCCATCTATCGTTGTGTGCAGCAGGCACTTTAAGTCAGAGGATTACGCTTAGAAAAGCTGGTCCCCGGAGCAAATGCCTATGGTATTTGATGAGTCTTCGATGGACCTAATACCTCCGCCGAAGAACCTCGAGGAGATTCTGTGCCGCGGCAGTCGGCTTCTAGGCCGAAAAACAGGAAGAAAATGGCAGAGGAGCTGACTCCTCAAGAAGGTGACCTGACCCAGCAAGATCAACTAAATGGATCTTGGTACAAGGACCTACGTCTATACTAAGGCATCAGGAAAATATTTCCAGGCTAGTATGCAGCACCTGCTAACCACATATAGGTTGCGCTCTAAAGCGATCTATTACAAGAAGAAGGCATTGACCCTGGAGTGCTAACTGAACCAGCAAGCAAAGGTGTGTGTTTATTACCAAGGTAATTTCTTTGAACCAGCTGAAAAACTACGTGAAGAAGTTTTCTTACAAGGAAGGAATTTTTCGAGACTGTGTGATATAGATATTTCTATCACCAAAAAGCTACGACCATGCCAGATCATCGAATGTGCTCACATTACCCTCGAAATCTAGTTTACAGCGCTACGTGGGACCTTGTTCAACAACATCCGGAGTAAGCGCTGCAATCCAAGACCGGCTAAACCTCCATGAATGGCGGAACACAGCGGTTTGTGTCGCTAATAATAGACAAAGCATCTATCAAATAAAAATGCGTCTACGACGGAATAATGGACGTTGTCTTTGGGCTGAAGAAACAACCGGAAATGAGCCCTAGCAAGTCATGAAGTGGCACTCTCGCCAACAGGGTGCTGTGCTTCGTTTTGAGCGGAGTCGTGAACGCTTACAAGATTCCTTGCGCAGACTTATTTACGAAGCAACTGAACGGGCGGGATTCCTTCGCTTGGACCAAAAAGATAATTACAGAAGTAGAGTCTGGTGGATTTGTCATCATTTGGATTTTCACTGACAGCTATGCTGCAAACACCACCATGTTCAGGCATTATGGGAACGGCTCCTTGAAGCCCCTTCTAGTGCACCGTCATGAACCTCCAAAGGCTGCTCTTTCTCAGCTTCGATCCATGTCACATACTTAAAATGTTCAAGTCAATTCCTTGAATGCGAGCTGCCAGAAGCGTTAGGTGCCATAGCTGTAACGCTTGTCCAAAAGGTTTGTGAGCTGAAAAATCAGACAACGCTAAAGTCAGCAAGAAACTCGACGACGAAAACAGGTTTACCCTTCCAGTCTCGAAAATACGAATGTTCACAGAGCTGCCCAGGTATTCTCACCACAAGCGATGACCGCGTTGTAGCAACTGCTTGCTGACACGTCCGGGAATATCGCTCTATATGATTTAAAGTTCGCAGGCTTTACTATGTAATTCTATGAAAATAATAAAGAAAATTATTCAACGCCCAGACACAACATACTCTAGCAAAAGTTGTCTAAATATCCCCTCAACCCCAATTATTTTACGAAGAAAAAAGAGTCTAAACTGGGAAATATAAAAACTTAATAATCAACTATTAAAAGATGAAAACGTTGTCGCAGCTGTGACTAATCTTTTTGAGCAAATAGGGAGAACAACGGAACATATATCTGTTAAGCTGGAGCTTTTTAAACAATAATTAAAAGAGACAGTAATCGAGAGAGCTCGTGTTATCAAATTTAAGAGATCTCGAAACCGAGAGGACGTTGATGAGTTATTTCCGGGCTTTGGTTCAACTTGAATGTGGAAAATTCTGGACATGGTATAAAAGATATTATCCGCATAAAAGTTGAGCTCGATAAACTCTATCATGAGCGTTATCAAGGCGCTAATATACGTTATCGTGCTGTAAAATATTTTTGGGAGAACCGCGAAAAAAAAACAGTGATGGAGAGGAGAAAGGGTATGCGATGTCTAAATTAATTCAAGACATATTGTAAAACAACCAGATTATTAGAGATATCGAAGCTATAGCCGAAGTCTTTTCTGAACATAACAAAAAGATATTCGGCACAGAGATCGCCTCCACAGATAAAGAATGTCCAAGGGAACTTGTAACATTGCTTCCCCTGTCGGATGAAAAGTAGAGAAAATAATTGAAACAGCCGATCAGTATTGTTGAGGTGAAAAACGCTTTGTGGATGCTCTTTCGATTATAAACTTCGCAAAAACACTTTATATTCAATCTGGCAGGAGATGTTCAAGAAGCGCGAAGAAGCAAATGTCTTCCGCCCTTCTTTCTGCATACAAACACTATTTTTATTGCAAAGATAGGTAGACAAAAACAAGCATTCACGAGTGACTGGCTTCCGCCCAATCACATTATGCACCGTAGATTATAAATTGTTTGCGAAAAATTCTGACAAATAGGTTGCAGCGCGTAACTTGCGATTTATTAGTGGATCACCAGACGTGTAAGATTCGTGTAACGTCTATTCAGACAAATATTCATATTGCGAAAAGCGTATTAGAGTGTGCTACCAACAGCAGCTCTCAGGTAGCGAAGCTGCTAGATGATTTCGCAAAAGCATTTAACCGTGTTAGTTATAATGCTCTTTTTATGATCTTGACGCACATTGGCGTTGAAAATTTGGTACTTAATGGCGTTAAAATATCGTACGCAAACTGTTGTACCCGCTTAATCATAATAACAAAGACAGAAAGCATCCCAATTTATTTTTTAGTTCAACAGGGCTGCACATTATCCCTATTGATTTTTACTCTATATCTTGAACTTTTGTGCCAACGCGTAGTAAGAAGCAGGAAAATACTGGGCTTTTCTTTCAGCAACACTGAAATTAAAGTTCTGGCATATGCAGACGATGTCGCATATGTAAATACAAGAAAAGCGTGACCAATGCAATGGATCTCCCTAGCATCTTTTGTGAGGCCACTGGAGCCTCAGTAAATCTAGAAGAGTGTCGAGGATTCTGACATGGAACCTGGGTGACGACGCCCAAGCAATACGAAAGCATAGATTGGAGCCGCACTCTGTGAGACTATCTTAGGAGTGCCATTGAAGCACTACCAAAACAGAACGTCCTACTCGTCCGGAGTTGCGACTGTATTGAAAATGACGAGTCAATGGCTGGTCACAAAAAAATTCTGAGAGTGTTTGCACTTTTAGATTATCTGTGATGTATTTTTGGCGGCTAAATTATAGGGTTGTCTTGCAGCTACTGCAACTGTACACGGAAAAGTATTCTAAAAATTGCACAGGGTTTTAGCCGTTTTAGTATGGAAGTGCATTTGGTAACCCATGCTAATCGCGACAATTTATTTCGTGGTGTATCAGATAATCGACTCGACCTTCCCCATTTATTTATATGTCAATTGGTTTCATGCTGTATTTTTCTAAGAAAAGAGAAGCATCCTACTATTCGTGAAGTAATTCATAATATACTGGCATGTTCTCTACACTGACTTTATTGTATCGTCCGTGGCAGACCAAAATTGTGTGTTAGTATTATATATTAAACATGTAGTCGATGCTTTTTAGTTTATATCGGTAAGGTTTAAAAAATATGTATTGTCTCTTTACTTAAAATGTTGAGAAGAAATCTTCTGAATATCCTATTTCCAATGCCAAACTTGTGTGTTAGTAGGATATCTCAAAGATGTAGTCGATCGCTCTTTCATTTTTTATCAGTAAGGTTTAAAAAAATATCATTGTCTGTTTTACGTAAAATCTTGAAAAGAGATTTCGTGAATATCCTATTTCCGATGCCAATCTACCACTGAATGTTCAGCGACATTTCCCAACACGACATACCACTCCGGGTAAAGAAGATGTCCAACACCCTGCAGCAAAAACTGTATTCTTCAAAATTACATCGTTCAGTGTTACCTATAGCAAAGTGTAGCTACAAGAAAACGGAATATTCGTCCCGTGTTGAACAAACTGTTCATTATGTAAAACGCCTAAAACCACTCAACATAGTTTTATTCACTGTTGGGATGCCACTTTCTTCTGGGATGTTTTGCAGCGAACTCTAAAAGAGGATATTGATATTACACCCTATTCAGTACGTTTACTACTTGTATCATCTCTAGAGATAACTTCCTGTATGACATGGCATAGCCTAATCTATACTCACAAAGCCTGGCAGTTCGATGACGGAGCCATAGAGTGCCCGGTCGCAGATTTTGAGCGCGAGGATCTGGTAGCACAGAGCATTTCTCGGGGAGTCCGGTAGTCAGCGCACAGCATTTGCAGCGGCGAGGACGCGAAACATGGTTTTCAAACCCGACGAGAAAAGAAGCGGTAGCCCGAGGAACGCGAGAAGCACGAGCGGACATTCCATCGCTCGGGACAAGTGTGTTTCGGCGTCTCGCCGCAGCGGGGCGCCCGTTACATGACTCTTGTCTGCCGCTCTATCTTTTCACTTTCGGCGGCCGCGTCACGTGACGATCTGCCAGGTTTTGTCAGTATAGAGGAGGCTATGAACACGGTAGTTCTCCTAGCATTGTAGGGCATCTGGAAGTCCCGACTCGACATAAGGAATGAGAATTTGCACCCAAAACTGTACCTTTTACATTTCATTGAGCTTGTTATCTGCGTCAAATGCGTGTGTGAGATTCCTCTGTTTAACAATCTTCAAGATATTATAGAGTTTTACCATGTCTACTGCGATATGTGTAGAGTGAACCCAGAATGACCACGTTGTGAACCTATCGCTGCTTCTTCCTTGTAATAAAGAGAAGAAAGAAAGTATTTGCGTAGCTTAGTCTGTAGTAGCGTATCTGGCTCACAACAGAAGGGTCGTGAATTCGAATGCCACCTCTACCAAATATTCTTCGATTTGTTTTCTTCAAAACAAATTAATTACTTTATCAAGTGAAATCATTTGAAACATGTGACAAACTTTTTAATTTGCATTACATCTCATGTTCTAATCACTTTCATTCCATCGCGTGATGCCACGTTTCACGTGAGCGTTGTTTGAAATTTTCGCGCGAGGTCGTGTGGCTTTGACATCATGACCCTGTAGACCAATTGCGATTTTCCGCCCCACGTTATCGACGCCGATGCCGGCTTTTCTGCGACACGAGCTCCTTCCTTTTAATAGTTAGTTGGTTGTTGACAGACAGGATAAAAGAGCAGGGCATAAAAGACGGCACACAAAAGAAGCAAAACGAAGGACGTGCGTTTACTTGCAACTAAAAGGTTTATTGAAATCTTCTACCGAGAAAAACATTTCCAGCACACACACGTGGCACAACCTCACAGCTATTTCGATCAATAAAGACAACTCAGTGACCATACCCAAAACACTACGAAGTTATCTTAATGATTAAAATGCGGCAATGAAAACAATGTTGTAGTGATCCATGAATGTGTATTACACAATCAACCAATAAACAGCGTCATGACGCAACAGGAAGGTCACATAAAGTGCATTAAAAAGAAACCGCAATAAATGAACAGCCCAGTGCGCCACGCAACCAAAAAAGTCTAAACCCTACCGATGAAATTGTACTATTTTTTCTATAAAATGAACAGATGCGACGCTAACGCACGAGTCTTGATTTCAACAACCCTTTAGGTCATAAGATAGAGCCTCGTCCTCGTGTTTAGCTTCCTCTATGTCTTGTCTTTTATGCGTTACTTTTTTACTATTATCTGTCAGAATTGTATTTCCATGGTGGAGAAATCTGGGGAGGGATATGCGCGGATGTCGACAGCGGGCGCACTTTTTCTCCTACAGCTTCGTCGTTTACACCGACGAGGTGCCCAGGAGACAAATGTCGTGTTTTCCGCTTGATAACAATAAAAAAAAAAACACCTAAACCAGACAAATGTTTGTTTTATTTTCTCGTCTGCTATCCGTTCGCGCATCTCGGCCGGACGCGTAACGTTGTGGGCGCGAAAGGCGCGGAGGGAGGAGCTATAGGATATACGAAGGAATAACAGACGAGAAAATAAAACAAATATTCGTCTGCATTTGAGTTTTTTCTTTTTTGAAGGGGGGGGGGTAAACAGAGGAGTTTACGTTTGCCTTTAAAGGCGAACCGAAACTGCACAATCGTTCATACATCTCGTTAAAACGCATTCTTTGTGGTGGTCATTCCACTTGACGCCAGGCCTCTCCTACGACGTTCTCGGCGTTTTCAGAGCCGTTTATACTGAGAGAGTTTGGCCTTTTTAAGGATATTTTGACAGTCTGGCAACCACAGCAGCGTAGTCTGACAACCGGGGATGACTAATTCCGTCCGCCATTTGTGGCTCTGACTCATAGGAACTCTATGCGATTTCTCAGGAATAAAGGAGAGAAAGAAGTAACGCCATTTTGTGTTATCGCGAAATCCGCTAGTTCTAGCGGGCAACAAGCTCCGCCCATTGGCCAAACTCTCTCAGTATAAACGGCTCTGGGCCCCCTGGGAGCGAACTTTGCAAACCAGTATGCAGATGAAGAACAGGCCGGTAAAGGACGTAGGAAATACACGAGCCGCTGGATTTGTCCATATTCTTTTAAATATTTTATTTCACCATATTATAATTCACTTTTTGAAAAAAAAAAAAATAGCCAACACTTTTTGTATTAAAACGACGTTCGCGTGTCCAGTGTCAGGTATGTGCACGCTTGGAATTCGAGTTATGCGAGGCGTGCCAAATGCGCTGCTCCTTACGGCTGCACCCTGTACGCGTGTTACTTTAAATGTAACGGTAATGCGGTACTTTTATCTGGAGGTAACGTGAGGAGGTAACGCGATTGTTTCATAGTGCCTCACTAACAACTTGAGAGGCGTGCAGTGTTACGAGTCTTGTATGGGCAGTATAAGAGGCTAACATATACCAGTCGGAGACGCGCTCCATGCACCATAGCGTTAGTACAGTGGCTTAAAGGGGGTAGTGTAACGAACGAAACCGGAGAAGCGGCACAGCGTTGGAAGACGGCCGCGGGTGGCGCTGGCGCTTGCAGCACCGTCGTTCCGGCTATGGCTCCGGCTTGGCCGCCTGGCCAGCTTGGCTCCGGCCAGCTCTGGCCGATTCGCAGCACTGTCGTCTGCTAGTTTCACATTTTTATTCACCTGCGAACACAAATCATGTCGTGGGAAGTTCACTGGAAACAGATAATTGTTTCTGAGGTATTTATATTAGTTGTGAAGCGTGTTTGGGTGCCTCTATCTGCCGGCCCGTGTGGCACCCGAACGGAGCTGCGGATCGAAGCGCCACCTACACCGTCTTCCAAGGAGCGGCCGTTCCCGATGCATGGTGGAGGCTGCGCGGTAACTACACTACCCCCTTTAAGCCACTGTAGCGTTAGACTGCCAGACTAGACGCACCGGATGACGCAAAAAGGGGACACTATGCCTGTTTCGGTCGAGCAGCCAAGCCAGTGCAATCGTAATGGGCGGGCCACAAATCTGTGGGCGGGGCTTAGAGCGGGCTGTGACTTTCACCTAAATTGCGTCTAACGGCGTAAATATTGCGCAAAAACAAAATTCTCACGCTCGTGGAAAAATTATTTTAAAACATACGTGTCTCATCCAGTCTTGTACACGTTACTTAAAAAAGTAATCGATTACAATTACTATTACTCTGACTAAAAAGTATTCGATTAGAATACTTGATTACTCGACAGCAAAAGCAATTGGACATTACTTGAAGAAGTAAACGGTTACTTGTCCGATTACTGGCTGGTGCAGAAGACTTACATCTTTACGCTCATAACAATGAACTGCATCCAACCTTACATTTCACATTTTCACAAGTACTGAAGAAGAAAAAATGGGTTCCCAGTGGTCGTGGTCGCCTTCAATTACTCATGCGGACACATTGTCCGCAATGTGAAAAAATTGGGGTGGTCCCGTGAAAACATGCAACGGTTACAAGCAATCTTTATTACTTCAAAAAGTAACGCGTAGATTATCATTGCTGACCGTCAATAAAAGTAACGACAATCGATTACAAAATTACTTGTAAAAGCAATCGATTACAAGTAATTTGATTACTTGCAGTGCGTACGGTACAAGTCTCGGTCTCATCTATGCCTTTTAGGGATAAAAATGTTTTTCCCTTGCAGTGTCTTTTTAAGATTTTCACAACAGATGGCGGTCTAGAACGCGAAGCCGTCGAATATGGGCTCGGAAACACGCGCTGAAATAACTTCAGATTGAGAGAGTTGGTTCTTCATGTTGGTCGACGTTGCAGAGCACTCAAAGAACGGTCTCTCAAGCTTTCACACACACAAGGAACAAACTCTCACATAGCGCTGTGTGAGAGTATTTTTCCATGCGCGTGGTAAAGCTTGAGTGAGTCTTTGGAGTGCGCTGCAACGTCGACCAACGCGGTGAAAATCGTCAATAGTCGCTGCTAAAAGACTCCAGCCTGGTTCAGACAGATGCGTTTAACTGCGTTTGACTGTGTTGCGGCAGCGAGAAACCAGGACATTCCTACCGCTTATATCGCGTGCCAAGATGATTCCTTAAATTGGATTCCACGCCCATGCGATGCACAGATGTGCCGTGACTCGCTTATTCCCGACGCAACGCAGTCAAACGCACTCAAACGCAAGTGGTCTGAACCGGCCTTAAGAAAGGAAGGCTGTACCTTACAAGAGCGCCAAGCCTCTTGCTCAGGCGGTATTCTGGTCGCAAACGGGTACTTTCGAGTTGTGACGTATCGAGAAAGAAGGGGCGGAGCCTCAAACTAGAATGATTCTTGTTTGAGGCTCCGCCCCAACGTTCGGGTTCACGCACGCGGTCAGCTAGAATCTGACGATCCCCCTACGTCGCGATGACGTGTCCACGCAGTTGGGGCGCAGAAATCCCCGCATTTCCCCCTGTTCTTTTTGTTCTCTTCTTTCTTTCCTCCGGGAGTTAGAACGAGCGAATAACGGAGAAAAGGATACCTTCCGGAAAATGGAAGGAAACAGAGAAAAATAATATTATCCTTTTATAAAATACGAAAGATTATTTCAATAATTATGACGTAAAGTAAATTTAGCTAAGATATCTCTACTTGTTTTCTCGAAGTCTTTCGCTACGGTCTTTCAAAACAAACATGGCGAAAACCGCGGTAACGACCTTGTGGTGTTTGTGTCTCGTTTGCGTCGTTGCTTTCCCTGTTTCTGCACGATACGGATCGTATTACGAGAAGAAAATATTATGTGAAGGTACGCTGCGACACCGATCATCCTTTGTGAAGCCTCCGTGAACATAAGCTGCAAATGAAATTTCCTGTTTGCCTGTGAAGGAGACTCCAAATGGATACAGAGCTGACGACGACTCTGTGGTAATATATGACAAGTCATGAGATTGACGCAGAGTGCACCGGTTGTGAACATGCTGTGGATGATGCAGGAAAGTTTCTTCGGGCAGTTTTAATAATGCTTTGCTCCCTTTGCTCACTGCAGTGATTACGACGGTAGTCCCCATAAGCCATGCTCTTTGCTTTCGGCGCTGAAGAAATGGACGCGACCGCATAATCTCGGGCAGTCTTTTTTACTTACTTTTTTATTTGCAGAAAAGCTCGTGCAAAAAAGAAAAAAAGAAAACGGCTTTTACGTTTTTACACGTCCCTACATAGGTACCTCGCTATCCCATTGGCTTCATTGCGCGTGACGATTCAACGCTCTTTGCCATGGGAACGTTCGTGAAACTAGAAAGCCTCTGTTTGCCGCTAACAGTCACTTTTCGAGTTCGGGTTGTGACGACAAAATGACGTAAGAACAAGAATGCACGAGAGTATTTGCATTGTTTTAACTCGACAACCGTACCCTTGGCGTGATAAACTCGAAAGAACATGGCCGCGATGCTCGTCGGATCGACCGCGGCTGGGGTTTGACATGCGATCGGTAACTTGATCAACGCGCACACGAATGCTTTCGTGCTGTTGGATGAGCCCATTCGGTGGCAGGACCGGATTGAAGAGCACGGTGAGCTGGCGTTCAACGTCTCCGGTATAACACTTGGCGAGATGCAAGACTTGGCTTCTATTTGTGCCGGTGTTATGAAGCTTGAAAGTGGTGGTGTTGTTGTGGCTCGTAACGGCAGCCTTGCTGAGATTATGAAGACGGTAATAGACCTTCATTCAGCGTTGCCATGCGTCAAGATTCAAAACCTCACCTTGTCACAAAGTGACCAACGCTTCTGCGACCACGGAGGCAGCAGCCAACGGTCTGAGAAAGAATTGTGCCGCCGCCACGACCGCCAGTGATCGCCCCAACGGCAAGAAAACAAACGACAAGCTCATTGAGGTTTGTGTAGCGCTGACTGCTGATTCATCGGACGACAAAGGTGAATGATGTAAAACGCAATGTAAGTTTGCCAGCGTTTTGCAAAACTAACGCGTTTCGTTGAAAATTTAATTTGCGGAATTTGTTAACGCCTTGAAAGTTTGACGGGGACTGCATTGTGAACGCAGCCTTCACACAAGTGTTTTCTGAAGTGTGTGCTTTGCCTGCATGCATATAAAGACAGAAACACTGCCTATATGGTGCATAAAATAAAGGAAATTTCGCTTATCCTGATAATGTTGACTATCTATTGAGTGCTGTTGATCGTAGTGGCGTAGCCAGGAACTTTTGAGGGGGTGAGGGGGAGGGGGTTGAGGTGGCTGGGATGTTCATGACTTGGGGTGCGGGGGGGGATGGTGTCAAAATTTGTGTGTATATTCTAGGGCCCGCCGGATTTGGGGAGGGGGGGGCGAAGCCCCATAAGCCTCCCCCTCGCCCCCGCCCCCTGGCTTCGCCACTGGATGATACCATATGGGGAGCATCCTACATTCACAGGCTGCCATAAGCATGTGCATAGCCACTGAACTCGTACCACAATGGCAAGATAGTTGCTGACATTCTTCACCTTACGTAGCAGTTCTTTCTTTAGTACATATGCTCGCTTTTCCTTCACACATCTACTCTGCTTCCGCTTGTCGTTTATGCTTGATGGTGATAAGTCAACAGTGCGTATTTGCTCTGCATCACAGGCAAATTTCGAAAATCCAGTTCACACTACTCTATAATTTCAATGAGTTACTGTCACTTTTGAAACGACAATCTATTTAATTGGTATCATAACCTTTACATTAAACACACGTGTGCTGAATGTAGGACAATTGTATCTTTCTTGTTTTTCTTGGTCACGGAGATGACAACCATCCACAAGATTGCACTGGCTACATTCCTCGTCTACAGTGGGTAACAATGTTACCATACTCTGTCAGACTAAACTCCTGCTGTCTAAACAACTAACGATTCATTTTAGGACACACCTGTTCGTAGTTCATTGCAGGGCATCGAACAGTGTTTCTTATGACTGTCCGATGACTGACATGCAATTCCAGAAGCTTGGCGTGAAAAGGTAAAATATCTAATTGATACAATAAAATGCCATCAGCAACCCATCCAGATTTTTATTGCGTGATTGACAGTAGCTACAAACCGCAACAAATGGTCAACTGTAGACATAGGCACTAAGCGTGCACTAACTTCGAAGCGGTAGAAACCCTGAAGTTTTAACGTCAACTTACCACCATGTTGTTAATGGCAAAGTGGTGTTTGCGGCAAAGAGTTGGAGTCCTTCAGAACGGTGACGGTCTCCTTCAGACCGATGATGATGGTGACGAAGGTTCAGTTAGATTCTAGGTTCAGTCAACGCACCCCACGACGTCGGTGTGCTTGTCGTGGTGGCGACGAAAGCCTTCTTTCGCACATGCCTCAGCTGCCTCGGTCCGGGGTTTTGTCGACCCAGCCGTCTCTTCCCAGCCGGTTGACAGCGACACTCGCGACGGCCGTCACGGCTCTGATCACCATCCACTGGGCATTAGCTATGTGATCATCGGTGGCAACCGCGCTCTTGTAGTTCCCCGCTGCGAAAAATCTCAGTGCGATTCAATTAGTAGCTGCTGCTCGACGGTCATCATCTCTCATCGTCGCCGTCTCTCGTCGCGCAGCTGGTCACACTGCGATCACACGGTGCTTTTCGACGAGCGGTATTGTCGTCAGAAACAGTCGTCGTGCATCGCGAAGGCAACCGGGTGCTCGCGGAAAACCCGTCATTGTACGCGTTGGTCGAGCCATCGTTGCGCAACAAGCATCGCCGCCATTTTCTACGCTCTAGAATCCTGCCCAAAGCTTGTTCCCCTTCGTGCAATAGAAACAGAAGTTAAAAGCACGAGCACATCACCCCGAACGATGCTTGCACGAACGTTGGCTTGCACTGCGCAAGCGCGCCTGCTCGACAGGGACGTTGAAAGCCCGGAGCACGTTCTTGTAGCTCCTACACCCGCACTAGCTCGCACTCATAGTGAAACAGAAAGTAGGGTGTGTCGAGTAATACCGCAGTTAATCTAGTTACGCGACTTCCGCTATGTGCTACGTAGGTCGGACGTGGTCATACGTCACTTTGTCGTCACGGTCCGAACTCGAAGAGCGACAGTTACGGCAAACGGTTGCTTTCGTGTTTCGCGAACGTTCCCATGGGAACCGCGTGGAATTATCACGCGGGCTGTGGCCAATAGGAGCGCGCGGTTCGTACACTCTAAGAAAAAGGGGCGTACAGGGTACTCTAGTCCATATGTAACTCCTCAAAACTTCATTTCGTCGCTCTTCCACTGACGTCGAGCTGGCGATACCAAAATTTTACGAGCGGCTTGATAGTCGACCGATACAACTTATTAAAATAGCTAATGTACTCATTAAAGGCTACATTAAAACAATCAAGGTTTCTTCGGTCCGGCTGCAAAACCTCAGTAATTTTTTTTAGTCTTTGATACGCACATTAGTTATTTAGTACGTTATATAATCAACAGCTATCAAGCTGCTTGTTAAAGTTGGTATCACCAGCTCGACATGAGTGGACAGAACGACGAAATGTAGTTTTGGGGAGTTACACATGGGACAAGGGGAGTACCTGTGTAATTTTTCTTAGAGTGTAGGAAGGGGAGGAGTTTTCGAGAAACTCGAACGTGACCGTTTGTGACCAGAATAGCACCCCAGAATAGCACCCCAGGCTGCGTCATTGGCGGATAAGAAAGCGGAAGAACGCATCACGAAGCAAAAAGCGTGAACCTACAAAAATCCGCAGCGACCTTTATCTCCAAAGTCCTATAATGCATCAAATGCAGCATAAAATTATTTAGAAGACATTAAACTCTCGTTTCGGAGAGAGAAGAATTTTTTTTCTTTTAACAATTTCTCCGGTACATTGAGAGGAGAAACTGAGCGCATAAGTCACGTGGCGTCAATTTCCCCGCTAAATTTAGCGGAGAAACCAAACTGCATGTATAGGTCACACGACGCCAATTTTCCTCCTAGATGAAGTGGGGAAACCGTATTGGTGTGCCACGTGTCTTCAGGTCAATGGACGTCAATATTCCCATGTAAATTTAGTGGGACAACTGAATTGCTGTTAGTACACGTGACATTAATTTACCCGCCGACTTTGGCGGGGAGGCTTATTTGGTTTATTGATCACGTGACGTCAGGTCACGTGACATGAATTAATGTCACGTGAGTTAAGCACCCATTCAGTTTCTCCGCTATATTCAGCGGGAAGTGCAGGGACGGACGGACAAAGCTTTGGGATTGGGGGTTCGGTTGAAAAGCGTGATTTATTAAGCCCTTGGTTTGTTTCGCTGTTAGTGAGTGTATAGGCAGCGGCGTCACGAGGGTCAGGGCACCCGGGGCGGTAGCCCGCCGCGACTCCCCCCCCCTCTCGCGTGGCCCGCCGCGACTCCCCCCCCCCCACTCTCGTGGCCCGCCGCGACACCCCCCTGAGCGGTGCACCCGGGGCGGTCCGCCCCCCCCCCCCCCCCCCCTTTGAGACGCCACTGTGTATAGGGTAACCCTCTTGGGCGATGATGGGGCGTAAGCCTTAGCGTAACCGACGCTAGCCGACGACGCCGCGCCGACGTCTCCGGCGTTGGACTACTGCTCGCGCGGGTGTCAGTGACCCCGGAGGGCCGCACTGCGGGGGTCAATGAACCCCCCAGCGCGCGCTCCTCCGGGCCGTGCCGCCGCCTGCCACGCCTCGTTCAGTGAGCGCCGCATCGGCACTGCGTTCGATGGCTGCCGGCTCTCCCCGAGGGAAAGCACTGCGTGCGAGCCGTCTCTTCTCAATTCCACCTATACGCGTTTTCACCTCAAGAACTGTAGTGAAAAAGTCCGGCTCCTCGCGGAGCATTACTAATTTCTCCCTTTATGTAGAGAATTAAGATATATCTAGGTGAATTGTAGATTAGATATATGTTATCTTATCATCACGTACACACTTCAAACGCCGTGAGAATCGCCTCTTACTCCAACAACCAAGTCTTGTAAGAACTACTTCGCGCGGCGTATGAACAGGGAGTAAAAGGCCACCCTAGCTATAAGTTTCGCTAAGAACCACGAATGAAGGCAAGTGTCGCTGCCGTTGCGGCGGCCCAGCTACTGACTGCCGAAGCGTCCGCCAACTGCCAAGCTGCAGGGCAATCTAGCAGAAGAGCAGGCACCTGTTTTATACCCGCCATCGCTTGCTACGACTTTGCCAAGTTCGCGGCCGGCGACAACGTGACACTCTGATGACCCAATCAGGGGGAAATCGAGGGATTACTTTTAGGACGCAGTAATCACACGCAGTCCAAGACGTGTTCCAGGCACCATACCACAACTTTGAGCCTTTGGCGACGACCCCATCGGGTTTTAATTCTTTCCAAATCGGGCGAACTTCGTATACTACAGATGTCAACTCCACAGTCCACGGTGCTACTAAACTGACTCTGATTCTGACTTAATAATATTATTTGAAACAATTCTTGGCTAGACTAAGTTAAACTGGTAACGAGTTTTCTTTCCTATCTCCTCTTCACATTCTAATCACGCCATTCTTTTTTTTTTCTTTTTAGAATTTAAGGTTTTCGCCCGTCCGAAGGTCCGAGGGACCAGGCTGACGTCCATTTACTGATTGCCGAGGTCTCGTTGACCGAAGTGGAGGCGGGAGAAAATGTAGAAGGAAGGACAGGTTGGTTTTATTTACATGCGGTATAGCGTATACACCAACTCATGTTTGCAAATGAACCTGAAGCGGCCACACTACCGGGTCCGCGCATGCGCGATGGGGTGTGGCCAGAAGCGCCGCGTCCCGCATCAACAAACCATTGAAATGTGATGTTTTCGGCGTCGGTGTGAATCCCCGTGCTCTTTTTCGCGTTGAAATTGTTGATTCTACGTGTTCCTAACAAAGTCTTACTACTTCAGTGACCTGAGCGAAAGTAACGAGGCTCGTTACACCACAAAACTTCGCATGAATAATGTGATATATGTGGCGATTCATTTCGCGTGAACGCCGCAGAATGAACGCTAAAGTCTGATTTACAATGAGAGAGTCTGCTCGCTATTTTCAGTGGCGACGTCGCTCGGATTGGAAAAAATGTAGACGGTAACTAGATGCTCGACGTCGATACTGAAGATCGCAAACAGAATCGAACCAAGTGAATCGGCCATAAGAAGTCCGTGGTGGCCACTGCCAACATCTCCATGTATCTACTGTTTACACTAAGCCTACTTATCCCCCCCCCCCCAAAAAAAAAAAATTTTAGAGCGCGGCTCTTAGGCACCCATTTCCGGCTTGAACGGCGTCGCCGTCGCCGTCGGCGTAACCGCCCCAGGTCACGTGACCTCCACAGGTCATGTGACACCTTCAGGTCATGTGTCTCGCATGTCACGTGACCCCCGAGGTCACGTGACTCCCTCAGGTCACGTGACCCCTCCCCCGAGGTCATGTGACCACCCGAGGTCACGTGACCCCCAGGTCACGTGACCACCCCCTCCCCCGAGGTCTGGCGACCCCTCCCCCCAATACCCTTCCCTCCTCCTCCTCAAGAGCTGCGCTCTAATTCGGCGTTACAGGGAGTTGTAAACGGATTTCACTTTTTTTTTCATGTTAAGTATTTTGAGGTTTGCACTTAGTACTTATCGCAACGTTTGGCCTACTGGCCGCTGTCGTTCCAAAGAGCAGACGGTAGTGTGAACGAGTTTGAAAGAGTAGACGACAGTTTGAACGATCGGGTGGCCGTTTGAACATGAAGACGCACTTGTCGGTGCACCCGCATTCATGTTGGACAACTTGACGCTTTTTCCGCTTTCATGGTAGGAACATAACAAATAAACCTGACGACCACAAGTATCCGTGAATTCAACACAATGTGCTTCCTACACAAGAAAAACACGTGAAAACCGATCGTCACACCGTTCCCGGCTCTTTTGGTACAGCCCCAGTCCCGGTGTTTTGACGAGACAGCAGGATTCCGAAACAAGGCAGGAATGCCTGTCCCGCATGGCGACTTCCGCCGACACCTTCAGTACAAAAGTGCGCCCGAAAACGACACTACCGCGGCGTCACGTAACAAAATTGAGTTTGTGTATAGGTAGTAACCCCTATAAAAATGATTTTTGACTTTTTATTGAAAACGTGTTGACTTCCTGTTGACTGTGATTACTTTCTTTTGACTTTGACTTTCTGTTGACATGGTCAACAGAAAGTTTGTTGACTTGTGTTGAAACTTTTCTGATGATTTTCGTCAACCTGGGTCAAAAGAAAAGCTGTTGACTTTCTATTGACTTCATGTTGATTTTTTTGCTGACTTTCTGTTGACATGGTCAACAGAAAGTTTGTTGACTTTGTGTTGAAACTTTTCTGATGATTTTCGTCAGCCTGAGTCAAAGAAAAGCTGTTGACTTTCTATTGACTGAATGTTGATTTTTTTTTCTGCTGACTTTCTAGTTGACATGGTCGAAAGAGTTTGTTGACTTTGCGTTGAAACTTTTCTGGTGATTTTCTTCAACCTGGAGTCAAAATAGAAGCTGTTGACTTCCTATTGACTTTATGTAGATTTATTTCTGCTGACTTTATGTTGACAGTGTCATCAAATGACTGCAGACGCTCTGTTACTTCGTGTTGAAAATTTTCAGTTGACTCTCTATAGCCAGTGTCAATACAAAAGCTACAGACTTTCTGTTGATTTTGTTAACATTGTACACCTCAACTAGATGTCAAAAGTGGCTAAGTTTTTCAATAGTCTTTGACAAGGTGAGAACGAGAAGCAGCTTCAGTTGTCCCGCTTCCAACGCTGAGCCTACTACCCTTGAAAACGCTTCGGCGTTCGTGCACGTCAAACGCGCGTGCAGTCAAAGCACGACGGAAGGCATGGGGCGGGCTGGAGGCCAGGCGTTCGAAAGGCATGTCCTGCCGTTCTGACTTTGTAAGTGACTATAGTGACTTGAATGACCATATTAGAATAGTCAACTAGTAAGCAAAAGCAAAATCACTATTGAAAGTGGAGAAACTCGTCTTGACTCGCTTCGTCCTGAGTGGTGCATGCAAAGAAGCGATATATATTTCAGGAGCCGTATTTGTGGTTGTTGTTTTAGCAACTGTCCCGAATTATTATTAGATGCACCAATGCTTTCTAGTAAGAGATATCGTCCACGACCTTCAAAATAATGTTTTCCCTTTGACGGACTCCTGAGGAGAAGATCAAATACTTGGAGCCTTAATAAGTGTTGAGGTGGTCACCGACCAAATGAATTCGCTTCAATATGTAGGCTATTAAGGCTCTGGAGCAGTCAATGGGACAGTGTTTCAGGTGTTCAGTGCTTCATGGTGTTTGTGTTTGTGTTCGTTTCAACATATTCTCGAGTATATGCAGTAGTAGTGCCTTCAAATACCACAAAACGCCATTTACTAACAAAATTAAAAAATCAAGCGTTTCTTTTTTTTTACGGAATTTTGTTGCAGCGATTTTGGAGGAGAGTGGAAAGCCATAGTAAGCTTCCAAAACTTTGTTGAATAAATAGCTAAGCTGTAACGATTTTTTCTTTTTAATCGTCTGTAGCTTTTCAGTTGAAAAGCTGCAGCATTTCAAATGAAAAGCAGCAGAAAAAGAATTCTGGAGGCGACAGAAGTTTGTTGACTTTCTTATTACAAAGTGGGCCAATATTCAAAAGAAAGTCAACAGAAAAGCTAGACGAAGTCAGATGAAAAGCTATTGACATTTTGTATTCTCTGGTGACTTTTTTCAACAGCTTTCAACAGAAAAGCATCATAGGGAGTCTGTTGACTTTCATTAGAAAAGTGGGCCAATATTCAAAGAAAGTAAACAGAAAAGCTGTTGACATTATATATCCTCTATTGACTTTTTCAACAGCTTTTCAAGAGAAAAGCGTAACAATTTTTTGTAAGGGAACATGGGCATGGGACAGGTTTTTATATAAGAAGAGGCAGGATTCTGGATCCGCTGTGCCATGGGCGGTCAGTCTCAGCATTACGAAGCTGGCCTTGACGTCCGCAACCTCCTCTCGACGTTGATGCTCGATCGTTGTTCTCAAGATTGAAGGCGTCTAGTGTGGGATTGTCTTACATGCAAGAGACGCACATCCATTCAGGATCGGATACTGTCTGACGTTCCCGTTGAGTGCAGACGCCGTAGACGGCACTCCGTCAGTATACGTTGGTTCCCATGCACTTGAAGCGAGGCAGGAGAGAAAACAGTTTCGGCTGTAGGTCAGACAGGTCAAAACGTACCCAAGGGCTTGTAATCTCACACCGACGCGCTTGATATTCCCCGCTCGTCATCCGCACAGGAATGCAAGTCCAATCTCAACAACGAGGGTTAACTGAGGTAGAGATGAGAGTGCACGGCGACATCGCAGCGGCTAGCTCTGATTAGATTCGCTTCACGGCGTCGAGCTCCCCCTCCCCCTCATCTTTCATCGCATGCGGCAACGTGTTACAGCGAATTTCACCCACGAAGTTAAGGAAATCATGGTTTCTTTGTTATAGAAGGTGTAATTGACTTTTTTTTTAGGTATTACATCGAGGGCCGCAAGAGACGGTAACACCTTGAGTAAGCTGCCAACTCTGCCAGTTCATTCAGACGTGTACATCTTTGAGATGTTTCCATCATCGGGACAGCCGTGACCGTATAGTGGTTAGTACCTTGCGTTGTGGCCGCAATAACCCAGGTTCGAATCCTGGTCACGGGAACTTTTTCTTTCTTATTCTAAATGTTTTATCTTGTTATTCTCGATATTATGACGCAGACTACGTGACATGAACAAAAAAAGTATTCTACACATTTGGACACAGTACGTGCCTTCGCTCAAAAAGATGTGACAAAAAGATTCCAAATACGTGGTTCATTATTTTTATCAAACCCCAACGTGTTCACATCGATTAAACGTTTTAGTATGCACGTGTCTCTCACTGCCGAATTTTTCTATAGCAAACCGACATGAATGAAATGTGTGGTCGCCACTAAGCACAAACAAAATTAAAAACGATTTTCCGAAAAAAATATTTCAGAAAACAATTAAATTATAATGTCATTGCTTCTAGAAATATCATCCGCGCAATATCCGAATTTTTAAATCTCCGCTGCGCAAGTAGTTGAATTCTAAACAGAGCCCAACTGCTCAGAGTACGCCTGCAAAGCAGACAGCGTTTTCGTTGACCACGGCTGAAGCTCTTACGTAATATCAGGCACAGAAAGCCACCTCAGCTTTTGACTGCTGTCTGAGTAAAATAACTCGACTCTAATAATAACAAGATTTACGATACTGAGAGAAAGTCAGTTCTTTGACGAGGACTTTTGTGCGCACCATCAACCATGTTGATCAAAACCAAGATTAAGCAGCACCTCCTAGACAGCTTTAAAGCCTGCGTGTTACGTCACATGACGTCACGTCCGGGAGGCCGTCACGGGCGCTGATTTGATGCGAGTGCCGCGTCAGCGTTCGCGTGGGGCTCGCTTCCTATCATAGTCCCCCGCGAACGCTGACGCGGCACTCGCATCCAATCAGCGCCCGTGCCGGCCTCCCCGACGTGACGTCATGTGACGTAACACGTAGGCTTTGCTGTCTAGGAGGTGCTGGATTGAGTCAACGCCCACGACTCTGACGCTACCGTGCTTGACGTGACGTCACAGACACGACCAGCCATGCATACTTGCGAAATTTGGAGTGAAGTTTCGTATTGATGTTCATAATAGACGTAACGAATATTGAGGCGCCTTTTTGTGGAATAAATATCACATATGACTATACTTAGGCCATCTCTACGCAAGCAACGCAAAAAGCTTAGTAACTTCCGGATAGGACAGGACAATCCCTTTATGTTATCAGGCATATAGATTCCCCGCCGTAATTGCTACGAAAACGCAAAAGAAAACTGACGACCCAGGTATCAAGCAGGCATTCGATTGCCAAGAACTAGAGCCACTAAATGAGCTGCGCTTAGAGTATCGGCACTCCGTTCCCCGACATTGCTCGTGGGCGCCGCCATATTGGGGCTTGTGCAGAACAGACGCAACTGCAGATCGTCATGATTCAAAAGTGCGACTTCCTCAGCATTTGATTCGGTGTTAGGAAGCTCATGTAATATTGCTTTTCTCTGTCGCGGACTATTTAAGCTTTTGTGGAGGACGTAAACGCGTTTCCTGTGATTTCAGATAAAGCTTCAGATAACTGGCAACCATGATTTTAAGCCACAATATGGCCAAGTGTCGTTACTCTGAAGCGTAGCTTATTTAGTGGCTCTACCAAGAACCAGACACCGGACCAAAATTAGAGCCAGTGGTAAGACATGTATTTCTTTAATTTCTCGCTTGTTCTGGTGGGCCAACTCGGCAATTTTTGCATTTTTCCCCAATTCGACTGGGACATATTAGGCGGCAATCGAGAAAATTTTCCATAATATAAACTAAAAACAACCCAGTTCTAAGTCGCGTTCTCCTCGTTGGCACGAGTTTCCTCCATCCCCGTCCCCCGGGCAGCCGTGATCGTATAGTGGTTAGTACCTTGCGTTGTGGCCGCAATAACCCAGGTTCGAATCCTGGTCACGGCAACTCTTTTTTTTCCGCGTATCGTGATTACTTTTACTCCGCTTCACTCAAAATACGGTTGCAGTGAACACTACAATCTGACGGAGCCAAATGAAACGGCGCTTGAAGTGCATGTTCATGGCGCTCGTTATCTTTATGCGTTTTCTAGCACCGGCTAAACTTTATCAGGCGCAGTGAATGCCACATGACACGGCTTTTTGATTTCAACGCGTGATTAGTTAGGCCGTTGATAGCAGACGCACAAAGACGACGAGGACCATGACGGTGCACTTTTGACGCTGCCTGATTGGCTCCGTCTGATCCTAACGTTGGCCGCGGTCGGACTCGATGTTAAACGGGGAGTGGGAGTAAACCAACTCAACTCTCTGACGTCACGCCACAATGGCGGCGCTGCTGTCGGTACTGCGCATGCGCAGACGCTCCACTTCATCCAAATTTGGTTCCTGCGCACGCGCAGTGTTCACACATGGTCTGGACAAAGAGGGCTGGTTCGGGAACACCGTGTTGGTGTATACGCAAGCCCGCAGTTTACAAACAAGCCCGCGTTTGCCCAACACCAAGCGTGGCCACTGCGTGTGTGCACGAACCAGGTTCGCGTGAGCCGTCTGCGCATGCGCAGTGCCGACAGCAGCACCACCATCGGGGCGTGACGTCGAAGAGTGGAGTTGGTGTATATCTTATATTTGAAACGCGCCCATAGATGCCGGGTTGAGAAAGTCGCGACAGATTCGGGAACGACTTCCTATGATGGACTCCACTTACTCAGGAAAGGATGCAACGACCTAATAAGTACCCATTGCGGCATTTGTTTCGTTTGCTGGACCGTTCTTGCGGGAATCCAGGTTCTTTGACGCTGTTGAAAATGTTTCTAATGCCCGAGTCGCACTAGAGCGACAAACAGGAACAGCAAACACCTACAAATCCTAGCAGGTGCAGCACGCAACTGTATATTTGGCAGGCTCGCAATCTTTCGTATATCTACTTCGCGTGCACCGAGAGGCCTCGAGGCTGCTAAAGGTACCCTTACGCGCATGTTGCACGTGCTTGGCGCTCGTTGGTGTCGGTTGTTGCTGCTTGTCGCTCTCCTGCGGAGCTCTATACTCCGTTTCACCTTATTATGTACCGCACGAAAGGCTACAAGCGCGAGCTCCTTGCTCTATACTTCGTTTCAGCTTGGGTCCAGACGCAGCCGATGCTACAAACGCGAGCTCCGGGCTTCCAGCGTCCCGGCCAAGCACGCGCGCTCGTGCAGTACAGGCACTGTTCAGGGCCACATGCACGCTCGTGCTTGTAGCATCGGCTGCGTCTGGACCCAAGCTGAAACGAAGTATAGGGAACATCTCGGCGGCACAAGCTCTCGTGCGTTAAGAGTAGCTCCCCACGCTATGAGCTTGCGCTTTTAGCCTTGTCTGCGGTACAATATAAAGTGAAACGGAGTATAGCGGTACTCGGGCATGAAGACCCATTCGTGCAGCAGCGTTTGACTGTGTCTCTGGCGGAGGGTTACGTCGGTATACGGCTACAGCTTACGACGACAACCGAGCGACGCACCGCGCGGTTGCTATGGTAACTCGCGATTGTACACATCTACGTCAACGCTTCCTGCGCAAACTATTGTGTCAAACGCTAAAGCATGAATGGCGCTTTATGTACTCGTTGTTTTGTTCTTCTATCTACCGAAATATGCTATTGTGTGTTTACATAAAAAAAGCGCGCATTTTTAAATGCAAGAAATTGCAATTTATCGAATGTATGCTGCACATATATAAATTTGGTGCTATGAGGTCCACGAAAAAACAAAAATGGGTACAAAGCGAGCTGAAAATACGATACTATAAACACGTTCAGTTTGCATTGAATTCTTTTCCCAGTTTTACCATTTTCTCTCGACTCGAAGGCATTTCTCAGCAGAGGAGGAATGTGCGTGACTTGTTTTAAGCGGCAATCAAACGCGGGCTCTCTCCTGCCTGCGACTGCCCTGCCAGAGAAAGTTGTCCCCGAGAACGTACCTCCGTCCTCGGGACAGCCGTGATCGTATAGTGGTTAGTACCTTGCGTTGTGGCCGCAATAACCCAGGTTCGAATCCTGGTCACGGCAACACTTTTTGTTTTGGATTGTAAATTGTTTTATCTTGTTATTTTCGATATTACGACGCAGACTACGTGACGTGAACTAAAAAGTATTATACACATTTGAACACGTGTTTTCGCTCAAAAAGAGGTAACCTAAATATTCAAAATGCGCGGTTTACTGTTTTTATCAAACTCCAACGTGTTGACGTCGATTGAAAGTTTTAGTATGCACGTGTCTCTCACTGCCGAATTAATCTATGGCAAACCGACACGAATGAGATCTATGGTTGCCACGAAGCACGATAAAATTAAGGGGATTTTCCAATAATTTTTTTTCTTGAGAAAACAATTAAAATATATTGCAACTTCTTCTACAAAAAATACCATCCGCGCAATATCCGAATTGGAACCCTCCGCCGCGCAAGTATTTAGGCCCTCTCTTCGCAACCAGCGCAAACACTTAGTAACTTCCGGATATCACGAGACAATCCCTTCAAGCTCTCGGGCATATAGTTTCCTTGCCGTAATTGCTCCGAAAACAAAAAAGAAAACTAACTCCCAGACTTGAAGTTGGCATTCCTCTGACCAAGAACCAGAGACTGGGCAAAAAATAGAGCCAGTGGTAAGACATGTATTTCTTTAATTTCTCGCTCGTTCCAAAGGGGCAACTCAGCAATTTTGAATTTCCCCTAATTCGACTGAGACATAATTAGGGGCCATCGAGGAAACGAGGCTATATTATAAACTAAAAAAACAACGAATTCCCAAGTCGCGTTGTCTTCCGTGGCACAAGTTTCCTCAATCGCCGTCCCCGGGACAGCCGTGATCGTATAGTGGTTAGTACCTTGCGTTGTGGCCGCAATAACCCAGGTTCGAATCCTGGTCACGGCAACCTTTTTGTTTCCGTGTACCGTTATTACTTTTACTCCGCTTCACTCGAAGTACAGTTGCAGTGAACACTACAATCTGACGGAGCCAAATCAAGCGGCGCTTGAAGTGCATGTTCATGGCGCGCGCTCGTTATAACGAGCGCGCGCCATGAACACAAAGATATATCTTTATGTGTTTTCTACCACCAGCTGAAATCTATCAAGCACAGTGATTGCCCCGTGACCCCGCTTTTTGATCTCTACGCATGATTGGTTTGGCCATTGATAGCAGACGGACAAAGACGACGAGGGCCATGACGGTGCACTTTTGTCGCTGCCTGATTGGCTCCGTCGGAACTTACCGTTGGCGGCGGTCGGACTCAATGTTAAACGGGGAGTGGACCAACGCAACTCTCTGACGTCACGCCACCGCGGGGGCGCTGCTGTCGGTATTGCGCATGCGCAGACGCTCCACACCTCCCGAACTCGGTTTCTGCGCACGCGCCGTGCCCACACATGGTGTGGGCAAAGCGAAACTCTTTGTAAACACTGCGCTGGTGTATACCCAAGCCGTCAGTTTACTAACAAGCCCGAGTTTGTCCAACACTATACTTCGTTTCACCTTATGTTGTACTGCAGCGAAGGCTAGAAGCGCGAGCTCAAAGCGTTGGCAGCCGCTCTTAAGTCACGAGAGCTTGTGCCGCCGAGATGTGTCCCAGAGCAAAGAGCTCGCGCTTGTAGTTTTTCCTGCGGTACATCATAAGGTGAAACAGAGTATAGGCGTGGCCACTGCGTGTGTGCACGAACCAGGTTCCCGTGAGCCGTCTGCGCATGCGCGGTGCCGAAAGCAGCGCCGCCATTGTACCGTGACGTCAGAGAGTGGAGGTGGCGCATATTTTTTATTTGTAACGCGCCCATAGATGCCGGGTTGAGACAGTCGCGACAGATTCGGGAACGACGTCCTATGAATGACGCCACTTACGCTGGAAAGGATGCAACGACCTAATGAGTACCCATTGCGGTGTTTGTTTCGTTTGCTGGAGCGTTCTTCGCAGGAACCCAGGTTCTTTGACGCTGTTAAAAATATTTCTAATGCCCGAGTCACATTAGAGCGACAAACAGGAGCAGCAAACACCGACAAGATCCTAGCAGGTGCAGCACGCAACTGTGTATTTGACAGGCTCGCAATCTCTCGTATATCTACTTCGCGTGCACCGAGGGGCCTCGAGGCTGCTAAAGGTATACCTTTGCGCGCATGTTGCACGTGCTTGGCGCTCGTTGGTGTCGGTTGTTGCTATTTGTCGCTCTCCTGCGGAGCTCTAGTGGTACTCGGGCATAAAGACCTATTCGTGCAGCAGCGTTTGACTGCGTCTCTGGCGGAGGCTTACGTCGGTATACGGCTACAACTTACAACGGCAACCGAGCGACGCACCGCGCAGTTGCCATGGTAACTCGCGATTGTATACCTTGACGTAAACGTTAGCAGCGCAGTCTATCGTGTCAAACACTAAGGTATGAATGGCGTTTTATGTACTCGTTTCTTTTTCTTCTACCACCGAATTATGCTATAGTGTGTTTACATAAAAGAAAGCGCGCATTTCCAAATGCAAGAAATTGCAAGTTATCGAATGTATGCTGCACATATATAAATTTGGTGCTATCAGGCCCACGAAAAAACAAAATGGGTACAAAGCCAGCTGAAAAGTCGATTCTATAAACACGTTCAGTTTGCGTCGAATTCTTTTCCCAGTGTTACCATTTTCCTCGACTCGAAGGCATTTCTCAGCGGAGGAGGAATGCGCGTGACTTGCTTTAAGCAGCAATCAAACGCGCGCTCGCGCCTCCCTGCAACTGCCCTGCCAGAGAAAGTTGTCCCCTAGAACCTACCTCCGTCCCCAAGACAGCCGTGATCGTATAGTGGTTAGTACCTTGCGTTGTGGCCGCAATAACCCAGGTTCGAATCCTGGTCACGGCAACGTTTTTGCCTCGCAATTAATTTTTCGTTCTTTCATACGTGGATTGCTCGTGATGTAATCGTGCCATGCTATTGTTAATTATGTGCCATTCTTACTTGCTCTTACCGAGCAAAAAAAGTTCCATGGTGCGAAAAGTATGCTGCTGAATGTGGTACCGGACATTTCATCGATTAAGTGGACATTTCAACGAACGCCGATTTATCGAACGCCGTTTCATCGAATTTCACTTCCCCGAATTGTCGAGCAATAGAGTGATTTTAATTGTTTCACTTTTCCTACGGCGCTCTTTTCACGCTACTTTCGAATTACCAGAGATAGAATTACTATTCTGGTCACTTTTTCACCAAAGGTTTGGTCACTGAATCGTAAAACATACGAACACTTGAGTGGGTATGCGATTTGCTGTTTTCAGATAAGATAATCGGCTGGACCCCAACACATATTTTGTTCCCTATTTGGTCACACATGAAAGGTACATCCGGAAAGGAATATAACTATTCTTAGCTTGGCCTAATTTATTTTGTATTTATGTATTCAGTTGTTTTTCCATTCTATCCTAGGAAAATAACACTCCCTTTAAGAACGAGGGTTGAAAAGCCGGCAGGTCCATGGCTCTGCCGATTACGAAAAATAAACAAACGTTGTTTTTTCTGTTTCATGCTACATGGAGACATGTTATTGCTTCAAGGACGGCCTCGTGCTTGAGACAAAATACGTCTCTTTAAGGATGTACTCTTGAAGGGACGTACCTTCGTCACTGCACTCGATGCTCACCGGTTTCATAAAACGTCAGTGCGATCTTTCCAGTTTATTATTGGCCACATTGGCAGCGCAGGTCATCAGTTATTACGAAAAAAAAAAAGAAAGTGGTAGGGAAGAAAATAAAATTTCTTATTACTAGTTCCCCTCTCTGTAGGAAACGAAAAATCAGCTATCCTTCTGGTGTTAAAAAAAAATCTATTTCATAGAAAACAAAAATCCTGCTTCTCAACTACACAATTTTCGATGAAACGGCTTTGATGAAATGGCGTTCCATGAAACGGCTTCGACGAAGCGCTATTCGAGGACACGGCGTTTGATTAAACGTCCGGACCCAGCTGAGGGTATACGCTCAGCAGCGAGACAACCACAATGGCGGCTCTTGTGACGTCAGCGGAAGTTATTTAATACGTCACGGACTACCGGAAGTAAAAACAAATTTATTGATACTTTCAACTCTGGTGTTTGCATCGTTCATTTCGTTTTGTCATCGCAATCCAACTTTTTGGCGTCGATGAAAACATTTACTATACATATGTTTTTCACTGTCGAGTCATTATACGGTCACTGACATGGATCAATCAAAGGCCATACGCTTCCAAGTATAAAGACCACAAATATACTATATCTACAACGCGCCTAATCATGCATTTAAATTATCCTATTTTCCCTAGGACAATAATTGCATGAAATCATTTGTCAAAGATTATTGTTGGTAGTTCAACACCTCGGCTACGAGTTTGTGTGGCATAAGGAACGGTGCTCATGTGTGCGAAAAAAAGATGGTGACCAACTATTCAAATCGAAGATGTAAATGACCTTGAAAAAATTAAATAGATATGTCTCCTAGCTGCTGTTCCTATTTGATTCGTCATAAACCAAAAACAAACGTATTCTTCTTCTTTTTTTAAGAAGCGGTGCGAAAGTATTAACGATACTGTAAACGAGTTTTGTTTCGTTTTCCTGCACGCCAGTGTACGCAGTCTTAGAAAACATTTCAATGAAATAAAACAGCTTGGTGAATCCATACGTCGATAATATAGACGCGATTGTATTTTCGGAAACTAATAATAAACCAGATGAAGAAACGTTATTTTTTCTAAATAATTTCGAGGGGTTTTCACATAATAGAGATGAGAGGATAGGAGGAGGAACAAGGAATTATGGTAAACCAAAAATGGAAGATAGCCAAAAGCGATAAAATTATGTTCTGTTCAACTCTTCATATTAAAATTGAATAAAAAATTAAAAAAAAACTTCTATACTATGCATATACAGAGCACTTCATGATAATGGAAATAAATTTCTAGATGATATCAATAACTGGTTAAATGACGACAAAGACGCTGACGTTATAGCTGTAGAAGACATTAACATAGACACCAGTGAACCGAGTTTACTCACCAATATATTCTCAGATGACTTGGCACAGGCGAGATTGAAATCGATGATATATGATTTTAAAAGAGAAGAAATGTCCGGAGGGAAACTAACACAAATGTGTTCGTTTCCTACTAACACAAATGTACGGACTAGAGAGGTTAAGGCTGCGGTCCCACGGCAGCCATCTTGAACAAGGCGTTAGTTCAACGAATAGATGGCGACACGCACCCGTGGGGTGGCCGAAACATTGGTTCACGTTGGGATGGCTCGAGCACCATCACGTTCCCCTCGTGGCCTTGCTCGCGCCGCTGCCAGCTGTGCTCAGCTGGCTCAAGTAGCGTGGCCCAGCAAACGCATGTATGCGAGAATTTCAAGCTGGGCATAAATTGTTCTCATATATCGGGTGATGCGGTTCGGCGGTTGTCACGGGCTTTCGCAATAAATCTTACCAAGAAGGAATCAATTGTTGATTGACGTGTCAATATTCTATAAATGAAAACTTCTACAGGAATGCACGCTCAGTAGACTCAATCTTCCAAGACACCAGTGGAAGCGGACGTCAAGTAAACTGCTTCACGATTTACGGTACTTACCTCGTCATTATATTGACGACTGAAAAGTGACATCACGAAATATTGTGTTTCACAGGATCCGGAAGATGTGAAGGTTGTTACATTATAGTTGCCAGAAAACAAACGCCGTTGCAAAATTTTCGGAAGTACCGACAGACATAATGTTGTAAGTACAGCTTAGGAAGAATATGATGAAAACCATCAGAATAAACAGAAAGACGTTTATTTGCAATGAAGATGCTATGAATGAGCGGCGTTTAGTGGTGGCAAGCGATGAGCGTCCGGGAATTTAAAAGTTCACATGATTGCTAACAATGAACTTGCGGACAATGAAGACCTGTTTTGTCCGGAAGAGTTGGGGTGATGACCTGACATCGGACGACTTGTGGCAGACGAACAAGCAAGTTTCTTCTTAGTGAAGGGTAAGCGTCCGGTGTCAAGCGCAGCACGTCGCTACCGACGTTGTCGACGTTTCGAACACTTTCCACCTTCGACAAAAGTGTTGGCACTTGGGCTAACTTTGCAGAACTACTGAGTCTTCCTCGAGTCTAGCGCCATCATCAACAGTAACTGAAAACGATCTACTATTCAGTTGGTGGATGGCGAAAGGTATCCGCATCTGCGGAGTCATGGTCGATGCGTACTCTAAGTGGTTGGAAATTTAAACGATGCATGCCACGACGTCCAAACGCGTCATTGACGTTCTACGCTCTTTTTTCGATACTTTTGGCGCTGCAGAACCCATGATCCTGGGTTCAATCCCCACCCCTGCCCATTTCGATCTGGATGAGCATCGTACCGGCGTGCGATCGTTTATCACTACTGCGTCATGCACGTTAAAGACCCCAGGCTAGCGGTTGTACTGCACTGGCTAAATTGCTCATCGACAGCGAGTGACTCGTCGCAACTTTAAGATGGCTGACCAACGACTCGCTGTATAAATATCCACACAACCCCAATTATTATTATTGTACTGCACTGGCTGAATTCCTCATCTACAGCTGGGAGACACGTTGCCCGTTAAGGCATACCAAGTTCTAGGCTGTATAAACATACACACAACCCAATTGTTTTTCGCTACTTTTGACCTATAGAAAATACTTTTATCTGATAACGCGCCGCATCTTGTTTGAAATAAAATAAACAAGCTTTTGACAAAGAAAAAAAACAAGAACAACAAAACGGCATTAGGCACTACACCAGTGCACCATACCATCCTGCAACTAACGGGCAAGCAGAACAGATGGTGCGCGAAACGAAGAAAGCCCTCTTGAAGCTTACGGAAGAAGCAGTTCAGTGAAGGATCACCAGGTTCTTGTTCCGGCAGCACGTGACGGTCTCATCTTCCATGGAGAAAACACCCGCCGAAGCAATGTTCGGCGGACGAAGAGCCACAACCCTCGATCCCATGACGCTATGGCCTACGAATGAAGATCGAGAGATTTCCAGATAGGTAATAATGGAAGATTATTCAAACGGGCAACTCGTCTACGTGAGGACTTTCAGCGGAAGTCCGTCAGTCCTGCCTGTCTGCCGTATCGTTAGGTAACCGAAGTATGTGAAAATAATAATAAACGAAGGAATCCACGCCCCGCGTATTTTCCTACCCGCGCACCCTTGTCTCCAGCCACAGGCCATAAACTCAAGGTTCGTGCTCGCTTTTTCGCGAGGGCCGAGGGCATCGGAAATACAGTTTCAGTCTCGATACTTCACACAGTAAACTATGGGGCCGCTTTCTTTTTGCTGCTCTTTTGATTCTTCCTGATTTTATTAGCCTGGTTTTCGTCTCGTATCTTTCTGGCATCGAGGATGTAACGGGGTTCTCTTAGTGGCATGCTTCGGGGTTCTCGAGGATCTACAATTTCTGGCAGCATGCATTCCATGTAAAACCTGAGTAGGGATGGCTCCATGTTGGTTGACCAGAAGGTGTCATCCCTCTGAATACGTTGGATATCAATGCCCTTGAGTGTAAAAACAACGAAATCACAAAATTCTCTTTGTGTAATGTGTAACTGCCCTTGTATTTGGTAGTAGAAGCTATGGTGGTGACTTAGACCTTTCACACCAGGCTCATTTTTCTTATTTTTTGCCTCATACTCTTTTGCGGCTTCAGCAGGCTTCAAGAATCTCTTGGAGCGGGGACATTTTACCTCAACGAGGCCATTTGTTCCAAGCAGTCCATCTGGGGATGCTGCTAGAAATCCGTGCTTCATATCAACGAATAAGCCGCACTTTTGCACAATGCAATTTTCCTGTTCCACGTACAATTGTAGAGCAGCATCCTCATTTATTCTACCATACTCTGTTGCGGGTGTATAAAAGTCATTTGGGTACACGATACTTGAAACAAGTCTGGCACTGTACGTAGTGGGTCGCATCTTGCATACCTCCCCAAAATGGGATGCTTTCAGCCTTGGCTTCCTTTCAATTCTCCACCTTGGGTTGTTTGCCTGGCCTCTCGTCAACAACTCAATGTTATTGCGCTGTGCGACGTCTACTTGGAGGCTCTGGAGCTTTATGGTCGATTTCTGTTCATAAACATCAGGAGGAATGTCTGGTTGCTCACACCTTTCACCGTAGTGTGCCTTAGAAGCTGGCTCTTGGGTAAGTTTTCTTTGCTTAGATGTGCTAGCAGTTGCAGAGTCCTCCACACGACTACGTTTCCTTGTGTTTCTAGCCTTTGCTTGTTCTCTTTTGGATATGTATTTGTTCAGAGGATCAGATGGACTCTTTCCTGTTAATTGTTCAACTGCATTACGGTGCCAGCTCGCTCCATACTGGAAGTTCAGCGCGGCTCCGTGGCATCGATGCTGATAGGATCCCCTTTGCGAGTGGTTGATTTGCTTGCCCCCTGCAAATTTTGCAACTAAAGACATCACACACTCCGCAAGATTGCTCGTGCTGTTGGTGATAAGGCGATGAGCCTTGTCAGCGATTTGATTTGCGGCAGACATTATTTTTGTTTGCAGCATATAAGGCAATGCTGCATAGACATCTGTCCCCGTTGTGCCATCGCAAAAGTATCTTTTGCAGCATTCATGATGGCCAAACACATGTTTAGGACCATTAATTATGTCAGCCTGGAGCTGCCTTACGAGATCTTTTGTGTACCTCAGTTGGTCTTGTGGGATTCCTTGCCAGTTTGACAGCTGTGTGGCATAATGTGAGACAGCCTTCCGAGCACCATTTTTAATTCTTTTAATGCGAGGTACTGAGAGGAACTTTTCATGATCCTTGCTCTCCTTTCGTATGTTGAAGAGCTTGGTTGTGTAACACTTCACAACATGGTTGACACATTCAACTTTCTCAACAAGATGGCCGTAAGAAACTTTGCATAAGATCTGGTTATGGACAGATGAATCTCCGTCTCCAATAAAGGTGCGATATTGCAGACCGTGCATTGTTTCACTTGCTTGAAATCCTTCGACAAGGATATCGGATTCCATAGCAGTTGAAGCAGTATTGCAGTTCTTGTAGCAGGTGTGCTTAGGAATCGTAGCGTCTTTCTGCTTGTAGTACTCGCAATAGCTGCAGAACTTGTTCCTTACTCCTATGTAGAGGATCTTTTTGGTCGCTGCACAAATTATCACAGCAAGTCCTGATTTAGCTGTGTAGCGGTGCCCATAACTCCTGTGGGACCAGCCTCCGTCAACAACTACGGTTACATATGCTGTGGCACCATCTTCGCATACGTGACCATGCTGCAAGGCCAATGCTCTTTCTTTTTGCCCGGCCTCAAGGATAGACTTCATCAAAATGGCTTTCCAGTTCTGAAAAAAAAACAAAAAACATTAGACGCACTTTTAGCGATCAGCAAACCAAAAAAAGTATTCTTGGGGAGAGTGCAAGAACTTATTGTAAAACGTATGAGTACTTCCACCATTGGTGTTGGTATCCTCAACGCATAGCAGCAACGTAACAGGTGGCCAACTTTTCGTAACTGGAAATGCACTGCTGATGGTCATAATATACACAGGGTGATTCACATAAGACTGCAAATGTATCTTATACCAAGGACATATCAAATAAAAAATGACTCCCTCCAAATTTAATTCGCACCAGAGGTAGGGGTACGAGTGAAACGTGATAATGAGCAACCTAAGTATCAAAACATATAGATAGAAATTTCGGCCTTACTTTCAGTTGACACATTTCATTCGACTTAATTTACCAATCGTTCAACACTTGCATGACCCAGCCTTAACTTTAACTATAATTGAGCTATAATTATTTGTAGAGCTGAAGCTAGCGCGCGCAGCACGTGCTGACATTTTAAGCGCGAAAGGCTGCTTTCGATGCGCTTCTTCCCTGAATAAAAATGGCAACCGTCTTAAGAAATAACATTAAAAGGTTAAAAGAAAATTGCACATATGCACCTGTCCCAGTCCTTCTTCGCGGCGTAGAAATGCATTCTTGCTGAGAGTGGGCACCTCCAAGACAGCACAAGCCTCTTCAAGATTTGAATATCCACCACCGATTGACATGAAGGCCCAGACGGCGGCATCATTCACTCCCAGTTTATTTTGCGGAGTAGTGATGGATGTTGGCTCCAGACAACTTTCCGTGGGGAGGGGCTGGCCGGTCGGTCAGGTGATGGTGACGACCGATGATGGTGATCGCCCGATGGAAGTCCCCCGGGAAGTCGAATAAGAAAAAAAAACTAAAAGTTGTTCGATCCCGCTGGACACATTACGACGCTGGTAGGTTTACGATGGCCGGTGTGGCCACGTTTATTTTAAAACAAAACGACAACAAGTGAACAACAATTTACAATTCAAAACTCCCAAAATTACAACCCATACTTTAGCCCCAGTCTCAACAGCCGAATCTTCCCGATCTCAAAAACCGAATCCCCGAGAATCTTCTCGGCAGCTCTTTTCTAGACTCGTAGAGGCCTCCTTTCCCTTTAGAGCCCGACCAATCACTTCAAATTTGTCCATTGTCACGTGGTACACTCTTACCCAATGATCAGCGAGCTGTCAACGTGACCCTCCAACCGTCAAATCCAAATTCCTTCTAGAGTCAGTCTCTGCTTTGGTCGCCGCCTAGCTGGCGCCAGACAGTTAAGTTATTGCGTCGACTAAACGCGAAGTTTCTACACTAAGCGGCGAAATACGCCGGACACAAGCACACCCGCTTAAAAGCCACAAGCGCGGACAGAAGTACCGCTTCCCGGCGCCCCGACTACCGACACTCGATCCGTTGTTAACGACCGGGGTCCGACTCTTCTCTAGCCCCGCGGCCGCTCGAAGCCCCCGCGCGTGGAAGCGGACGACGACTCCCCGTTCATGCTATCCCGCGAGCGCATCCCCCCACCGCCGCGGGTCTGCAAGCAAACACCCAAGAATGCCGACCCAAACATAGGCAGATAAAAAAAAAAAACAATGCCGACGCAACTGTAGAAAGATCAACTTTTCTAAAACAAATCTTATTAACACCTCCCCACCAAGAATGTTGCAAGTACACTTGCTGTACGCGCAACATCTGTCCCCCTTTCCGAGACAGTCGCGTAGTACACAAAAACAAAAACAACTAAGGAGCTATACCCCTCGCAAAAAAAAACCTGTTGGGCGACAGAGAAAGCAAACAAAACAAACAGACACAGCCCGGTGAGACCCAAACCCGCACATTCCAGATTCCACCATGACCAGTATTTATACAAAAGCAGAACAAAAATTAACTGTGGCTGCAGGCAAACAAATCCGACAACGCCAGCAGAAAAGAAAAAAAAAGTTTGCTTTACCTAATTTATACTTGAATCTGTTTCCCCAGACCAGCAAGTTCCAAAGGGCTCGCCAACCCTGTCACAGGTCCACGAGCCAACGCTCTCTCTGGTCATGGTGAACCTCGGAGAAAACGGGAAAGGGGCTCACCCACTGTTGTCTGGCGACATCCAATTAGCTGCTCCTCCAGTCGCCGCCACCCACTTGCCGCAGTGTCCCCACTCGGCCTGGCGATCGTGCCCGTCGTCTGGAAGCCTCAGTTCCCTCTCCGTTCACCGAAAGGAAGAAAAAAAATCACAAAAAAAAACGCACAATTTTCCGGCACCACAACGAAGGTCAGCACCGCAGCGACGATTTCGTCTCTCCTCTTGGGGCCTTCCCAAGATACTCTGTCGCCGCTCGGTGGTGATGCCTCGCCGGTCCGCACGTGAAGCCACAGGCCGTCCTGTTCTCCGACGTAGATGACGCCCAGGACCACCTGTCAGCTGCCACCACTCCTTCTGGGTAACTGTACCCCCCGGGCTTCTCCCGTAGATATTGCCACGGTCCTCACTCCGGCAGGAGCGACCCTTGTCCGCAGTCCAGCAGACGGGACCCTTGTCTGCAGTCCAGCAGACGCCACGACTTCTTTGGGTAACTGTACCCCCCGGACTTCTCACGTAGATATTGCCACGGTTTCTCACTCCGGCAGGAGCGAGCCTTGTCTGCAGTCCAGCAGACTTCTTCGGGTAACTGTACCCCCCGGGCTTCTCACGTAGATATTGCCACGGTTTCTCACTCCGGCCGGAGCGAGCCCTGTCCGCTATCCAGCAGACAAAACACTTGTCACGTAGAGCCCAGGTGCGCTCCGCCTGCCTCCGTTGATGCCGTCGCCTTCGCTCACCGCCCGTCGCAGAAAGTCAGCAGGATCCTGTCGACTGCGCCAGTCAACTTTCCGTGGGGAGGGGCTGGCCGGTCGGTCAGGTGATGGTGACGACCGATGATGGTGATCGCCCGATGAAAGTCCCCCGGGAAGTCGAATAAGAAAAAAAACCTAAAAGTTGTTCGATCCCGCTGGACACATTACGACGCTGGTAGGTTTACGATGGCCGGTGTGGCCACGTTTATTTTAAAACAAAACGACAACAAGTCAACAACAATTTACAATTCATAACTCCCAAAATTACAACCCATACTTTAGCCCCAGTCTCAACAGCCGAATCTTCCCGATCTCAAAAACCGAATCCCCGAGAATCTTCTCGGCAGCTCTTTTCTAGACTCGTAGAGGCCTCCTTTCCCTTTAGAGCCGGACCAATCACTTCAAATTTGTCCATTGTCACGTGGTACACTCTTACCCAATGATCAGCGAGCTGTCAACGTGACCCTCCAACCGTCAAATCCAAATTCCTTCTAGAGTCAGTCTCTGCTTTGGTCGCCGCCTAGCTGGCGCCAGACAGTTAAGTTATTGCGTCGACTAAACGCGAAGTTTCTACACTAAGCGGCGAAATACGCCGGACACAAGCACACCCGCTTAAAAGCCACAAGCGCGGACAGAAGTACCGCTTCCCGGCGCCCCGACTACCGACACTCGATCCGTTGTTAACGACCGGGGTCCGACTCTTCTCTAGCCCCGCGGCCGCTCGAAGCCCCCGCGCGTGGAAGCGGACGACGACTCCCCGTTCATGCTATCCCGCGAGCGCATCCCCCCCCACCGCCGCGGGTCTGCAAGCAAACACCCAAGAATGCCGACCCAAACATAGGCAGATAAAAAAAAAAAAACAATGCCGACGCAACTGTAGAAAGATCAACTTTTCTAAAACAAATCTTACTTATTTCAAACAAAATCTTTCGTTACTTAACAGCTCCGGAACAGGGTCTGTTGAAACAGTCCTCTGTGCACCACATTCATTACATATGTACACAAATTCCGACCATAGGCCGACTCTCCGCTCATGATCAAATATGAACCTTCCGTGCCTATCTCCGACACACTCATGCCGCTCTAATTCCCGAAGGCACTTGATGAAGTGGCTAGGAGTGATTATCCTCCTGCCGGAGATTGTGGCTTCCTCAGTTGGTGCTGTTGTCCTAGAGGACGACTCAATAACGAGGTCAGGGAGCTCTTCATCCAGATAGAAGCAGGAGAAGTCATTCGTAGTTGACGCAGCAGCTCCTTGGTTCTGCTCTGCCAACTCCTGCTCGTGAGTGCGGGATGATGGCCTCTCCTCATCCTCTTCCTTGCGTCTAGAGTATAAAAAAATATTAAGGGCCCGTCCAATATAGGAGGTAAGATTTCAAAACTTGTGGTTTGTTTACGAACACCCTTTGATGGGAAACGACAACAGTGTTTGTTTTTACATCAGCAATTTTAAAGTGGTCTATGTTTACTTTCCACGAGTTTTAATAAAGCACATATAGCCATTTACTGCCAATGCGGCAAACGCTGTCCGGACAGCGATCAGAAAATATATATTACTACTCAGGCACGAAGCCAGGATATTGATTCGGGGGGGGGGGAGGGGAGGGGGGCGCCCATGACACAATGCTGTATAAGGGGAGGGGCAGAGGAGGCACCAGCAAAAAGGAAGATTTCGACGAAGCCTGGGTACCATGGGCTTCCCCCCCCCCCTAAATACGTGCCTGCTACCACCTACAGAAAACATCGCATAAATAAAAAAAAACACCACTGCGTCGTAATAACGGCATTCCTACCTGTCAATATCTAGAAAAACATTATATGGGTTTCGAAAAGAAATCTCTATGCCAGTGGTTCTCAAGTGGGGGTCTGCGGACCCTTTGGGGTCCCCGAAGGTACTCTAGGGGTCCGCGAAGCCCTGCCACGTCAGTGAAGCCCGGCAATAAAAGTTGTCTTTTTTTTCAGATCGAGAAGGAATTTTTCCATTTCCGGGCGAGTTTTCTCGTGTGTATGTCAAGAAGAGAAGTCTACTTCACATTAGCCCTTAGTTAAACTCATTTATCATATCCTTACGTTATTTAACCTATACCTTCCCCCTCCCCTCACCGCGAACGGGGTCCTCCATCATTTCCGCCGATTCACAAGGGGTCCGCGAAACATCGATGGTTGAGAACCACTGCTCTATGCCATCAGTTGTGAAATCCACAACATCGAAGATATAACTGAGTCAGTGGAAAGGTGCCTATCAAGCAGCCCTCTCGGGAAGTTGTAGTTTTACTCCGCTGCACATTCCTATTGCCATACCCACTGAACCCATTCATGATTCTCACACATGGTGCAATTACGTTATATTGCGCGCCCCATGGTTAGGTCGCTTAGAAAAAGTAAGAAACGTACCTTTTTAATCGAGCGGCAAGAATTGCATTATTGGCCTTCTTCAGCCTGATACGGCTGGAGTTTTTCCTGGAGCGCTGTCTGGACGGCCACGACTGCTTTCGGGCCGGAACTAGAGTGCCTCGATGTCCCTCTGTTTAGGGTGGTGCCATCGTTTGTAGTACCCGATGCCGACAGCACGCGCTCACAGGAAAAATACAAAGAAATCGCAGGAAACAAAATGTCGCTGTAGCACAGTCAACGCCACGCGCGCGTGCAGGGACACGCTCTTTTACGCGCTTGAGAACTAAAAATAAAAATAAACGTTAGAAACAAAATGGCCAGATGTCATCACCCCAAGCAAAGCGCACATGAAGGCACCCTAGCCGGAACCATTTCAAGACGTCGATTTCTTTTCGACTCTGTTCACAGCAGAGACTGCTCCACACTAACTGCGGCTATGCACAACGTTCACTCAAGCGTAGCAAGAATAACAGCGACGATTGCAGGACCAAAGAAAAGCATGCAACGATGGCGACGACAAATTACACCACTAACGTCATCGTCCTTATAGAGCCTCATTGTCTAATCGTTACCTCGTCATCTCATATTGTTCCTCATCAACAGTAAATACTATAGGTTACTGCCATATAACAATACAATATTTAGAAAATTGAGTCGTTCAGTCATTCATTATGTTTATTATTTATATAATGTTATTATATTACATTACCTCGAGACGATCGACGTCCATCGTCGATTTTCAAATGTACCTGTGTATAAATTAAACGCCCAATCACAAAGAACACAACGTGCCGCCTCTTTTCTTTGGATCGTCTTTTTCAAGACGATCCGAAGAACGTCTTGGAAGATCGTCAAAGAGAGAACGCGCGACGCAAGCTCGCGCGCGTTCTCTCTTTTGAGGACATTTGGAACGGTCGCACATAAAACCCGCGTATCTGCTACCCGGCCGCTTCGTCCTCTCATTATGTGTAGCTGGTTATCACTGAATGAGCTAAATATTCGTGTAATGTTTTTATTTACTCTTCGTTACAGCTTGAAGTCCAGACGCAGCCGATGCTACAAGCGCGAGCTCCGGGCTTTCAGCATCCCTGCCAAGCACGAGCGCTCGTCCAGTACAGGCACTGTTCAGGGCTAGTGCCTCTATTCAGGGCCATATACTCGCGCATGTAGCATCGGCTGCGTCTGGACTTTAGCTGACACGAAAAATAGTTTCAGTTTGAGTCAGAGGAAAGGAGGTTCGCGGGAACAATGAGAAAGAGGCAGTCGTCAAAAGGCAGTAGCTTGTGGAACCGACGGGGCTTCGTCATGGCCCCTCCAGGTATTGCACGTTCTCTCCACCCCTGCCAGTTTCGATCTGGATGAGCATCGTACCGGTGTGCGGTCGTGTATCACTACTGCGTGGTGCACGTTAAAGACCCCAGGCTAGCAGTTGTACTGCACTGGCTAGATTGCTCATCTACAGCTGGGAGACTCGTCGCCCTTGGAGGCAGACCAAGTTCTAGGCTGTATAAACATACACACAAACCCAATTTGTTTTTATTACAAGCTCCTTGAACAAGGGCATGAAGTGAACTAGGGTGTTTTCTTTTCCTTCTCGTCTTTATTGTTTATTGATTTCAATCGTATCAAATGATGAACACATTCTATCACGCTACGCTTGCGTAATTAATTATCTTCAATTTATTAACCTGACCGAGTACTTAAACCGTTCATTTATCGATAGTAAATCTTCAAAAATATTTTCTAAATGTGAAGGTAAAACGACATGGAGATTGATGATGATACAGACGCCAACGCCGCCCTCGAAATTTTTTGAACTTAGAAATCAGCAGTTTTGTCTGCCATCCGCCAGGTAGCACAACAAAACACCCAAACAGTTTTTAATTGTTTTTAAAATTAGCTAACCTCTACAACTATCAAGAAACCAAAGCAAGATCCTTGGGAAAATCTAATACATCGCAATGTATATCTATTTCATACAATAAATGTTATTAGATGCCAATAAATCTGTTCGATGTCCAAAAAAGATGTGCGTCAAAAACAGATAAGTTTGAAGGGCTCCCGGAGCGTTATGACTTTGAAAATAAAAAAAAAAGCCACCGTCCACCTCTTGGGCAACTATTGTAGTTCTAAAGGTTATAAAAGATTTTACCATAGTTTAATTATTTACTCAGCGGCATTTGAATTACCATGACTCGAAGCACAAAAAAGTGCTATGTTTGATATAGAATATCAAAACAAACAATTATTACACAACATTAAATATTTTTCTGCATATTACCAATTATAAGCACTACATCTGTAGCTAATTTCATTACCCTAGTGTATGCCATTAAAACATATTTGTGCTGAAAAATGTCAATTTTAGAGCAATGTTTGGAGAGATGAACAAAACAAAGTACTGCAAATACCAAAAAAGTATACCGTTACATTCTGCTCCGACATCATCTTAATAAAACTGCACCATTGGAACCGTATTATCTTTAATGGATTGTTCATGAAACATGAACCAGCGGAGCAAGTGAGGGTCCGCGCCATCATATTCGCAACGCTACAAATGCGTATGAACAGTATAAACCAATACATACATAATATCAGATGAAAGAGGATTGCATTGCGTTTCGAATGACACCAATCCCGCAAAACAGTATTTAAAAGGAGATGAGTAATGACCTGCCAAAAAGTACCTAAACTGCCACATTCAGTGGGACCGTGGCCTTAAGTCGAAAGGGCAGGTCATCTCCAAAAACGTAGCCAATCATTACTTAATAGCAGCAACTGTTCCGGATTTTTTTAGACACCAGAATTAAAAATATTGATCACTAATTTATTAACAATAGGGAAGTGGATGGATACATCGAAGTAATAGACTGGAACGAAGTTGCTAAAGAACAACGCCCAGAAAAATTGTACGATCATTTTGTTAGCACATTCAAGGATATTTACGCAAAATCGACTGAAATATGCAGTACAAAAAAATGTAAACGAGAGAACCAATGGGCGACTAAAGAAATCGATGACATGATAAAAGAAAAAAACGAAAGCTTGGAAATTACCTAAGCGTTTTTCTAATAACAACAAATCTAAAGAAGAAAACTTTTAGCCTTTCCTGTTTGGTGAAGACGGAAGACCAGTGAAGCTGTACTATGGTGGGAATGAAGTAATGGCCGGCCGCAAGTCGGCAAGCCAGAGTGGAAAGGCTAGAAAGGTTGCGCCATCTATGAGCGACGGCGGCAAGCGGACAACCGAAACACAACACTTTGGACAGCTACCGCCACCTATGAGCGACGGTGGAAGCCAGAGTTTTGTGTCGACATTTCCTTGTGGGGGACACGATCCTGGGGAAACTAGCCCTTAACAGTTCCGCTGTAAAATATTAGGCACCATGTTACAGCGGATCCACAAAATGGAACTTTTATTGGACTAAGCTTTCTGAGACAAAGTCCAACATTGTTTTTTACGATAAGGAAAGAGGGACATTTAAGACAAACAGACAAGACAGGACAGACACGAAAGCCTGTCTTGTCTGTTTGTCTTAAATGTCCCTCTTTCCTTATCGTAAATTCGGAACCAACGCGCTCAACCATCTACATCCAACTTTGTGCTTACTGCAGAATGTTGGACTTTAGTAAGCCAACTTTAGGACGAAAAAAAGAAAACCCATTGAGGACAGGCAAACCTTGGACCAGAACAAGACTTAGAACTACTAGCAAATGGCTTTAATACAGAATGTGTACAATCAACCGACACTATTTTCTGCATTGAAATAGAAAAACAAAGCAATCAAATAAGAAATAGTATTTCATTATTTTTTCACAATATAAATGACGGTCATCTTATTGAAATTGTCAACCATCTAAGGACTAATAAAGCAGTGGGTTTGGACCAAATAAGGGCCAGAGATATTAAATGCCTTATTAATATATTAAAACCTGCACCCCTACAATTATACAATTGTATATTTTCTAGTGGAAATGTTCACAAAAAACTTAAAACATCCATTGTCCATCCAATATACAAAAAGGCCAAAAAAACTAATTCCTTAATTACAGACCAGTATGCATACCTCCGGTGATGAATTATTTAATGAAAAAAAATATTATTAATATACTACGGAGCTATATTTCAAAATAAAGCTGCTTGGACAGCTTTTTTCTCAGCCCCCACCATGCTTATACATAGTAAATAAAGCTATTATTATTATTAGTATTATTATATAGATTCGGGGAGTACATAGGAACCAGTGACCTTTTAGAAGAGTTTTTGATTATGTAAATAAAAATATGGATAGAAATAAATATGTTCTAGCATTATTCATAGATTTCAGTGGGGTCCTTGAAACAATAAACCATAATATATTACTAGATAGAATACACAGTATTGGTATTCGGAGAAAGATGCAAGAGTTCTTCCAGACTTATCTTAATGACCGGTATCAGATGGTACCACTAGGCTCCAAATATAGCAGAGAAATCAATGTCAAGCAAGCAGTACCCCAAGGTAGGGTACTCGGCACACTACTTTTTTAGTTTATGCGTAAGCGAGATAGCCCAAGTCATATTAAAAGTGAGCTCTTTCAATTTGCAGACGATGCAGTAATTGTATATGCACACAAAAATTACGAAGTAGCTTTAAGGACGATACAAGAAGACATTTATAAATTAGCAAAATGGTACCGAAAAAATCAAATTATTGTGACCGTTCCTAAAACAAAAGTATTATGCTTCAGAGATCCGGGGAAACAAATCCGAACTAAATTACCGATAAAAATGTATAACCAGATGTGCAATAATTTCTCATGGGTTCCGCTGAAATACGCTGATAATGTCAAATACCTAGGGATGCACATAGACAAACATATTAAATGGGATATTCATGTAGAACAAATTTGTAAATAATTAAGGATATTAATGGCGCATATGTATCACATACCAGATCTGGTCCTTCGATCCATACTAAGAATGATATACAATTCACTGGGAAAGTCCACACTTCAATATGGAATAACAGCCTACGGCCAAGGACAAATATCTACCACTAAAATTTAATTAATAAAAAAAAGGAAGACCAAAACTTTGGGTTAACTAAGTGAAGAAACTGATCTGCAAAACTATATAAAAAAACTAGGAATGTAGCGATTTAGAGACCAGATGAAGTATGATATTATAGAAAAAACATTTTCTACAGCAAAGATAAAGTGGAAAATGCCAAGAAGAACGGTAAGACCGAATAGAAAATTTATTGAACCAATTATTTGCACCAAATATGGAGAGGGCACAAGAAATTATTATGTAGCGGAGATTTTTAATGGAGTACCTGAAGAGTTTCTTAGGATAAAATTACCCAAAATAAAAAAGCTGTCAAAAACGTGGATACCTAAGAGAGTAAAAAAACACTTCTAGAAAACTGGTTCGCTTCGATAAGTTGAATTATATTTAACGACCATACATTACTGCTGTTTAATAAATTAGTGGAATAGAGTAACTATATTTTTATGAAGCTAGAAAATTCGTTTGTTTTGCAATGGCGTGCTTTAGTGCAAGTTTCATATTTCTTGAATAAAAAGAAATGCGGAGGATTCTGTCGCGTCCTACGCACAACCCAGTATTGCCTTATGCGGGGTTCATATTTAAACTGTATTTTAAGAAGCAAATAAAATACAATAAATAAATTTGAAAATTGCGCCCTTGTGATAATATTTTGTTACTGATGAACTTAATTCTTGATAGGAGATGTATTATTTTGTATGCCTAGTTTTATTGTTGTTGTTATTGTATTTTCTTGTTGCTGTTTTGTTTATGTTGTTCACTCCTGCTTGAACTCGAAAAAGCCCTCAATATTAAATTTAAAAAAAAAAAACCGTTCGTTATGTAATTGTTTCAACTACAAAACGAAAGCGAAGGACCCAGGTTTAAAAAAGCAAATGTTTGATTATCCCGAACCAGGAGCCCATTAAATAATAGAGCTAGAGGTAGGAGCCCTTTGATTGATAGTGTGTTTCAATCAGAAAATTAAGCAATTTGGAATTTTCTTCACCCGGCAATGTGATAAATGGCCACTGTCACGAGAAGACGGTCTATAAATAACGGGCCTCTTCAAAGCCGTTTTTCCTCGTGGCACGACTCTCCGCCGTTCCCGTCCTCGGGACAGCCGTGATCGTATAGTGGTTAGTACCTTGCGTTGTGGCCGCAATAACCCAGGTTCGAATCCTGGTCACGGCAGTGTTTTTGTGTTTATTGCTTTAGTTCTTTTCTTTTTGACAAAGGTACGAACATGTAAGATAAAAACTAAAATGGTTTGAAAATAATGAAAGCAATGGAATTGTAAATTTCGGCTTCTGCGTTAGAAGTTTGTCAAATTTTATCGCCGATTTTTTTTCACGCTATGGCAAGAGAACTGGCCTCGAATTCTTATAAAAGTAACATCCCCCTCACGGTGATTTAGAAATTAAGCTGTAGAAATCGCCTGTTAGAACTACAAACGTTTTCTACGAGCGATTGGTAGCAAGAAGACAATTATTTGCTACGCACAGAACGCCATTATAGCGCTGACAATATGAAAGGTATACTTATCTGTACCTAAAGTTTTTCATTTTCGGGTTTCATATTTTCAAAAAATTGGTAGGTTAAGACCGGGCTCTTTTTTCCTTGTTGATAATCAAAAAGAAATCGGGTTTTCCAAACAAATATTTGCAATTTGTTGTTTTTAAAATGTTATGATCATAAATAAATATGCATAATTAACAATATAATTAATACCGATCCACATTTTAAAAAATTGACTCTTGCTCAGGTACGCACCAAGCGCCACCGTCGTCTTGACATGAAAAAAACAAAACAAAAAACGTTCACCATGTGTCTGTGTGTTTTTTGCTTACCGCAAAAAACACTTACGCATCCCCGAACATTCAGTCTACGCCCCCCTGTACCGCTAGCTCTCCGGATGGAACGCAAACATTTCTGAAGTTACAGTTATCCTATTAAAAAAACTAACTAATTTTTTGAAACTTCCAATTGAAAAAATGAGGTCTGTTCTCAGTACGTAGTTCGCGCCATTCGCCCCCTTGTATTCGTGAGCTTCGCTGGCCCCCACTTTACTATCAAAAAATTAAAAACAAAATTCGTTATAACTTTTGAATAACACAACGGTTCTTTCTAAAACTTTGGCGAAACTTTGGGTGAAAATTGAGCGTTCAACGATGCGTAGTTTTTTTTTTTTTACATTAAGGGAACACTTACATTTTGGGAGGACTCCCTGTATATGCCATCTCACACAAGCCACCACTTACAGTTCGTGCACTTCTCCCAGAAATAACACACGGCCGGTAGCCTTTTCACGGATGTAGAACAGAAAAGGATGGTCCACGAAGAAAAAAGAGGCGCTGATTTGGCCATTACCACCTTTGTAGCAGCGCTGGCAACCGTGCCTTCCTCGTTGACCTCGATAGCCGCTTTGTGCTTGACCTCAGACACTGTCAGTCCTTTGTCCTCAGTGATACCCGACAAATCGGCGTGTTCGAAGATTGATCCCACTCCCAACTTTTTCAGGGCAGGAACGAGTCCGCTCTCCGTCTTCAAGTCGAACTTGGGAAGAGTAATCCTGATACCCATCTCTTTCAGACTTCTGTGCAGTTTGCTCATTCTCTCGACAGTCATGGCGTTCCGAAGTTCGGCGAGTCCCTTTCTCTCACGTGGAAGTACGATGATCATGCTGTGTCCCTTCCCTCTGTACGATAGTTCTATGGCTTCAGACTTCAAGTCGGGCTCAAAGGTGTACGGTAGCCTGGCCCTCAGCGTCATGTATTTTACCTCAACCTTCTTAGAGCCGCTGTTGTAAAAAGAAGATGAGAAGATATATTTAGGGTTGAACGGGGTCTCCCATAGACCCTTGAAGTAAACGGCATTGAGAATGACCATTGCGGTGTTCGCTGATATTTCTTTTCCAGCTATGTCTAATATTTTGCCTCTAGTCTTGTTCTTCACCCACTCATTAATCTCGGCCGTCGCTGCAGAGCCTTCCGCCGCAAAGTCCACCGACTGAAACTTGGCACCAAATCTGTCAACGAGCTCCTTCCGGTAACTTTCGAGGACCTTCAGCTTCTTCTGCACAAGGACCACGTCGGCTACGTCCAATGTTACGTTATGGTCAGTCTGCAGTCCTTTCAGTATCTTCTCGTAAGACGCTAGTACAGATTCTCTACTAGACAGTCCCGCTGCGGTGTGTCCAAGGGCGGTTGAAAGTTCCGCTTCGGACTTGCCCTTAGCGCCGGCGTAGACCATGGCGAGTGCAACGGAGATGCTGGTCGGAGAGAAGAAGAGGTTCGATTTCGGCATTTCTCTGGACAGTTCTTGGAGAAGGTTGAGGCCAAAACGGTTGTGTGCTTGGGCGAGCTTCGTATCGTTATCTTCAGCGTCGCAAATGACTTCGCCTTCTAACAGAACAAACAAGGCGAGAAAAATCTTTTGGACAAGCATCATCAAAACGAGGCAACACCGCTGACCTCCGGGTCTCCAATACAACAACGTGTTCTTTACGAACAAGTCTGCGTTTCTCCGCACCAGTGTGGGTACAGTATGTGCGCAGAACTAATATTTACGTGAGATGAAGCGTCTGTGCATACACCGCGCCAACAGCAGTCTCCTCAGCGGCGGGGCGTTGGAGCCGCCCGTTGATCTATAGCGTACATTGAATCGTTCACGAACAACCTGCGTCATTGTTTGCGGAAATGTTTTGAATGGTTTGCCGATTGTAATGAACAATACCTTTTTCCACAGAACCTTTATTACCTCTCGTTCATTGTTCATAGACCGGCAGCTGTCCATATATGTCTAATTGTGTTCGGTCTTCAAAAGCTGCACTTTTGTGTTCTGAAGCTATTGTTAGTTCCTCCACTCCTTCTGCCTGGCTTGAGTAATTGATGTAAACGACTTTATTTTCGCCGGGTTTAATATTCCGCGAATTCGCCGAAGTGTGGTTATTAGGAATATTTCGCGGGCACGAAATTTCCCGAGTAAGGCTGGTATGCTATGCCTTTTGTTAGCACAGCATAGGAAAACCTATTTTTCGCAAAAGTGTACAAGTCGCGAATTCGGCGAAAATTAGATCTAGAGAGTAAGAGCGCTAAAAAACCACGGACAAGTGAAAGAGACCAACACCACAGAGCGCTGCTTGCAGCTGAAGTTTTCTCATAAAAAAACACACACACACATACATATATATATATATATATATATATATATATATATATATATATATATACACGTGAAATCAAGACATGTGGTGAAAAAACTGCAACATCATCACGTCAATCCTTATCTCGTTACCATTTACTTTTTGAACGATTTTCAAAACGCCACCTCAGAGTCAAACAGGGCTATCGGTGGAGCGCTGACACACGTGCCTTCAGCGCATTTCGTTATGAAGAACGCTTCGGATGTCTCCCTTGTAGTTTTGTTTCGGTTTCTGGCTAAGATAATGGTGTTGTCGAAGTTCGGGACACACCCCATCTGTCACAGTGTATACTGCCAGATTTCCCGAGGGCGACGATCTTACTGACACGAGTACTTGAAAAGGATAAAACATCGAGGATGGGTACTAGAACAGAACTTCTTTCACTCCCTTTGAAGAAGGGTGCCCCAAATGGGCCTAACGACGCGGGAAAGGTTGTGTCATTCTGCTTGAAAGAGCGCATCAAAGGCGCATCAGGGCGCATCCCTGAAGAGTGCATCAGAAGGCTGATCATAACGATCAGTCGGCTAATTAAGTAAAAATTGTTAATTAACTTTTTAACTAGAGACAATAGACATATGTTTCTAACTAGAAACTTGCTGAGCCTCATCGAAAACCATACCAATCATAGTATCAGTCACACATCCAACGTGTACTTTTTTTATTAATATTACGGAGTCACTTGCGCTAGTTGGTACATTTTATTTTTCTTATCCAATAAAAAAAACACGAAAACAATAACGCAGCTCTTCCCAACAACATTGAAAGGCCGTTAGCTCGCCTGATGAATGGATTAAGAATGGTGCTTCAGTTCGGGAGGTAGCGTGCGCCACCTAGCATGCAAAAGTTCGACTATACGCTAAAGGGCGCAACTAACGTTGGGCGCAGCACCCTCATAGTTTCTATAATGCCCCGAAGCGCTCAATGGTGGTGGCGCTGACGTTTTTAGGAAGGGGCATTAGTTAATTAAAATTAACTGTTGGTTTAGTTGGCTAAACATCTTAATTACAAAAGCGCAAAGGACAAGAACAGAACAGAGCTACGAACAGGACAAGCGCTTATTATCAACTGATTGTTTAATGCATGATAAGAAGAAAGACGAAAATGTGAGGAGCAATACTAAATTAAAATGCTAAATGAATTGTGAGGAGTAATACTAAATTAAAATTCTAAATGCATTCGCCCATAAAAATTTAAAGAATTAATTGGAAATTTGAAGTTGTTGAAAAATCAACAAAATTAAAGAAGAGGAAAGCGATAGCAGAAGAAAACCAGCCAGATTAAGAAAAAAGGTTGACGTACCCTATCTCTTTCTCGGACAGTGATATTGATGGTGCGCTAATGCACGTGTCTCCTTTTTCTATTATGGTTTTTGCCTCAAAATTTCTCTGGCTTTCTTGCTCCGAAAGCGATTGAGGACTTTCATTTGATAAAATATAAGAGTGCATTCACTATCTTTGACATGTATGGTTAGGTGTCCTGGTGGTGACGATTGTAGGGAAAGGTCATGCTCTCGTAGTCTTACATTAACGCTGCGCCCAGATTGACCAACGTACACTCTCCCACATATGCACGGAATTTCATATACGATATTAACGTTGCAGTTGACATATCTATGTGCGTGCTGGACTGGCCATTTTTCTTGTCGTTCGTTTCGGGAGTTGATTTTCGGACACAGTGTTTTTATGTTAATCAGGTGCTGATGTTACGACCTGTATGCCATATTTAGACGCTATTCGTTTCAAGTTGTGCGTGACTTTGTGTTGGTAGGGTATCACTGCCGGTCGGCGCGTCTTATCTCTTCCTCTTCTGTCATTATGAGTGGTCAAGCTGTCTGCAACACTTACATAGAATAATAAGGAACCGGTATATCCAGGTTCACGTAGTTTTTGAACTTGTGCCTCAAAACTCTGCTTGGCTGTGTGCTCGTATGATTTTCGCAAAGCTGCTATGAAACAGCTTTTTACAATTCCTCTCTTGGTTATTTTAAAATGCGTCGAATCAAATGGAAGCAGCGAATTTTTGGACCGTGGCTTGTAGTTCCAACACGTATGATTGTCTTCAAAAGACAGCTGAAGATCTAGGAATCGAAGCTTGCTGTCATTTTGTAGTTCGTGGGTAAACTTTAGTCCCTCAAATTGAGGAAGGAACGTGGTGCCAATTTTGTTTACTGTTGAGTCGTTGTGTTCAGGTCGTTCATGCAGCAGGACAATATGGTCATAAACATATCTGAACACACGTGATATCAGGTTTGCTGGGAGCTTCTGGGCTATGTTCTTGTCACATTGGGCTAAGAGGATGTTACACAGAACTAGTGCTACGCATGAGTTTATGCATATTCCTTTCTTTTGGATGAAAGCGTTGTTGCCGAATGTTACTACAGTGGAGGTAAGGTACAACTTCAGAAGCTCAAGAATGAATCCACGGAAATACCCCACTGATTTTGAAAGGACACAGTTCCATTGTTCTCGATGCATGCTCTGGCCGCCGCAAACATTTCTTTGTTTGGGTCTGAGTAAAACAAGTCTTCCACGTCAAGAGAAAACCCAAACCTGACTGTCGTGCCATTTTGTTTAAGGTGTTCTATTAATGTCTGTGAGTTGTAAATCAAGAAAGGATCGTTCAATTCAAGGTTTTTTAGGTGGAGTAGAAGGAATCGAGACATTGCTCCCTGCCATGCTCTTTTTTCTGTGACTACTACTCGAAATGGGCAATTTTCCTTATGGGGTTTTGCAGTAAAAAACATTTCCAATTGAACACCTTTAGCAGCGGTGATCTGTATCGTCAGTTGAGTTAAGTCCATTCTATTGCACAGTTGGAGAGCCTTTGCTTTTATCAATTTGGGTTTAAACCCTTCCAAACAGTTACAATTCTTGTCATTGGCCAACGGAAGATTAGTAGACTTCTCTAGTTGCCGGTAGACTTACAAGGTAGACTTCTCTAGTTGACGCAACGAAACCTCCTTCCTCGTCTGCGATCAGCATGTTTAAATTGTTTTCTCGGAATTGATCAACAATATGAGGTACGTTCCTTTTCCTTTCGCGTTGAGGGCATGCTCTCAATGATACGTCCACGCAGTCTGCTACGCATCTCGGTCTATTATTTTCTTGGGCTTTTGAAGCAACGTCGTGGATGCTAGACAACATATAAACTCCTTGCGGTTTCGGTTCTGTGCAAAATTTGGGACCTTTTTCAAGCACCTTGCGTATATATCTTCTGGAAGAGGTTCTCCACCCAACAGGGTGACAGACCCACCCTTCCGCTGCGTCTTAGGAGTGCGTAGGCTTTTCAGATGAGGGACGTAAGATCCCTGCAGGAATTCGGTCATCTGTCTGGCCGTATTCAAGAAGGTCCTGTACCTGGATCCGCCACCTTTGTCGTTGGAGTTTCCACACCCGGCACGAACGCTGAGGCAAAACCTGCAAAACCGCACTTGCCGTAAAGTTGACATTTGGGCTAGTTGGTAGTCTAACATATTGAGATATCTAGCGCACAAACTCACAACTACATTTACTGACAAGACTTGCACATCCTCTTGTTATGTTGCATTGATGGTCTTGCATTTCCGAAAGGGGAACTTCTTGGGGCAACACATTATGTCTTATAGCGAAAGGTAGAACTAGTGCCACTAAATAAGGTACTAAATCAGCGCAGCTCATTTAGTGGCTCTAAGTAGAACTTTGCTTTGCGTGTGGAGATGGCGATGGAATTTACATAGAAGGAAACAGTCTGCTGAAGAAACACACGGAAAAGGGCCCTTGTATAAGGAAGATAATAAATTAAAATGAACTGTCGGGCTATTTGGGTAAACATCTTACTTACAAAAGCGCAAAGGGCAAGGACAGAACAGAAATACGAAAAGGACAAGCGCTTACTAACTCATTGTTTAATGCATGATAAGAGAAAGACGAAAATGAGAGGAGTAGTGCTAAATTAAAATGCTAATGTATTCGCACAAAAACATTAAAAATATTTGAAAATTTAAAAGATATATAAATCAACCCAATTAAATTGAAAGAGGAGAGCGATAGCAAAAGAAAACACGCCGAATTGAGAAATTTAGTATTACTCCTCTGATTTTTGTATTTTGTTAATTTTAATTATATTATTCAATTATTAAATTTTATGAATATTATTATTTCTTTTATTATTATTATTTGTATTTATAATAAAAAAATCAATAATAAGCTAATATAATTTAATATATATTCATATGATTAATATACTTAAAAATATAAAAATTAATTAATGTTAACTTAGTATTACTCTCATTTTCGTTTTTCTCTTATCATGCATTAAACAATCAGTTGATAGTAAGAACTTGTGCTGTCTGTATCTTTGTTCTGTCATTGTCTTTTGCGCTTTTGTAACTAAGAGGTCCATTAGTTAACTTCTTTTTTCACACAAACGAGGGTAGTTCATCGTCCTGTTGAAGAAGACAAGGACGGCTCGCTAGGTTGTGTTCCTCTCGCTTTCGTTCGTTACGCTTCGGTAAGCCCCTCTAAGACCTGGGCCGAACAGTCGTACCCCTACCTAAGTTCCAATACGTATCACTGGTTCTCGAGTCACCCAAACCACGACGGTGAGGTATATCAGTACTATTGCAAAGTGATTATTGTCTAGCTCTTCTTCTTGCTTCGATGTAGCTTGTAATTCGCTCCCAGGTTCAGATTTAGATCGGCATCAGCATGGAGGCCAAGGGACTCCAGGTTCTAAGCATCCTGTCTCTGCTTCTGGAAACAAGCACGTCGCATTTCCTCGGGTCCAGGTAAGCAGCCCCCTAGAAGATATGGTCGGCGAAGGCCTGACTTCGCGGATTATCGAATTAATAGGCACGAAACGTTCCGTACAAAGTCTATAAAATGAAAAATTGGTGGATTGCAAGCAAGCCCTTAAGGGCCGTTCAAATATTAGGGTTCGAGTACGTTTGATTACGTCGTGATGACTAACGTCAAGTTACAAGAGATCCGTCCTTCCTAAGAAGCCTTGTTAACAGTCCGAGGAGCATAGCTTTGCATAAGACCTACGCAGCACGGATGTCCCGGGGACTCGCGGTTGTACCGTAGTCAAATTGTAGTCGGAAGACTATAACTGTAGGTATTCACTGGACGCCATATTTTAGTGCGTTGCTCACAGCGCTTCTACTTATCATATGCTAAGAACCGCAATCCTTATGGTGTGTTATTCACGTTGCAGAGGTACTGTTTAAACTCGCCGTGAGCACGAGCTCAGCCGCCACAGACTCAGCTTTGGTCGTAATGTCCGACTCCCACTCGAGCGACAAACAAAAACAACTGACACCGACAATCCTCAGACACGTGCAGTATGCACGCGAGGGTATCTTTTGCCTACAGTGTTCTAGAGGATGTAGCGGCAAGAGCGCCGCCCGCTTACAATGAGCCGCGTGAAGACGGTCAACGTAGATGCCGCGAGTGGCGCTGGAGTTCCGAGCCCTGGGAGAATTTGTGCTGATGGCAGATTTGCGATGAGCGAAGAAGACGACGAAGCTAAGGTGGGACGCTTCTCCCAAACGTAGCACCGTAGTACTTTTCTTGGGGGTGTAGTGGTGGGAGTCTTCCCTATTCCGTTGCCGTCTCGGTCATGAATGCAAGGAAAAGACGGACACACACACACACTGCTTCGCGCCGGGATGCAAGTCGGGCTACCCGGTCAACAAGGGCAGCCGGAGCACCAGCGATCGTAAGCCGTCGCTGTTTCGTGCGCCAAAGGAGGAGTGGCGCAGACTACACTGGGAAAAGAATCTTAATCGAGAAGATAAACGCCTCGCCGAGACATCAGCGGCGTGCGAGAGACATTTTCAACCGCGCCTTATCCTTCGGGACTATATGCACATCGTCAATGGTGAAGAGGTTAGGATTCTATGCCGCAATATATTATGACAATTTTGTAGTTTTGTTTTTCGTAGTATGTTGCTGGATATATGTAATGTGCTTGCTGTGTATGTCGATGAAGTGTATTACCACTTTTGAAAAGTCATAAAGCTGTGAGTTGAGAATAAATATATATTTTTTAATATATATTAGGGGTTGTTGAAGTTTGTGTTCATATTGTATTTTAATGCTTCGTGTACCCCCAATCGAGATATTTTTTCTTCATAGACTGCCTTCCACAAAAGACAATTTGCTATATGTTCGCCAGTTGCAGTGGCACCTTGGCCGTTCCCAAACGCGCTCGGCCTTGCACCTTACACAACGCTGGTCCCCGCATCAGCAACACGATGACAAAAAACAATACACCAGCTTATTGCTCCTCTCACCATTAAAAAAGTGGGAGATTTATTGAGATTTATTTGTCTATTTTTCCTTGGTATATCAGTATCGCGTGGTTTCTTTCGCAGGTATTAAGCGTGCAGCCCAAGAGATCGCGTTGCTGAACGGCCTGTCACTACTGGGAAGGGGGTGTCGATATTAATCAAATGATCTCCATCAAAAACACGAATAATAAAAGTAGAGGATTTCACACACTCTAGAGGCATTAGTGCAAAGAAAAACCTACAATTTTTCACATTAGCAATTGTTCTGCGTCGCGAAAAGCTCCAGTCGAACCACAGTAGTACACGCCGAGCAGCGCCGACGACGAGGCTGACGGGTGCAAGTTCCTAGGGCTCAGAACAGCAGCGCTACGGTGTCGTCTACGCGCAAAACTTCCCCGCTGCGGCCGCCGCTCTTGCCACTACAACTCTCTAGAACACTGTACTTTTGCCATATGCTTTGGCAGGCTTGCAATCACTCCCGCTTACTCCACGAGCACCGAGACACAGCAAGCATGCCAAGGATAACATCGTGTGCATTCTACACGTGTTTGATGCTTGTCGGAGTCGGTTGGTTTTGTTTGTCGCCCTAGTGCAACTCAGACGTAAGGGAACACCCTTTTCCTTCAGTAGAAGGCGAACTTCTGACTCAAGTGCTGGCCAACGAATATCCACATTCCTTCCGAAACGTGCATTGCAAACCGGCAAGATTGATGTACAGCCAGGGTTATTCATGCGACACCCAACTATTGTGAATTTTTGCACGACCTGGACACCAAACTTGATTCACAGTCCTAAGCGGATGCAATTTTTCTAGCGTGTTCGACTTTGTTACTCACCTCAGCCTTCTCTCTAAGCCGTCCCAAATAAATATTGATTCCTTAACATTTTCTTGAATTTGCAGTTTCCTTTCATCGAGAGTTCAATACGCGGTCCTAAACACATTAATTAGTATCTAACCTCACCGATGTCATATCGAGTGTCCCAGAGTGTCCCACAAGGCAATGTCCTGGGTCCCATCCTGTTGATTTTCATTAACAGTCTTCCAAATTCTGTCTCTAACATAGGTCTGTTCGCCGATGATTGAGTAATCGAACGCAAAATAAAGTGCACTAAGGAACATCGCGTTCTCCAGAACGATCTTGAGAGTGTAACCAGAGGATGTGATCAATGGCTAATGGTAATATACCACTCAAGGTATAAGTTCGTTTGTCTTTCTCGTAAACTTTCCCCGTCCATTTTTATATATTTTCTAGGCACAGCAACCATCGAGCGAGTTCGATCACATAAATACGTCGGTTCTCATTTTTATTCCAAATGTCTTGGACTAACCACACTGATAATATATCTGCCGAAGGCTTCTAAAGCCGTAGGTTATATCCGACGCTGCCTGCACTCTACTCCCACTGCTTTGCGGCAGCTGGCACGTCTGAAAATATTGTATGCAGCTGCCATATGGTCTCATTAAATTTACCAAGCTAAACCTTGGAATCCATTCAAAATCGAACTGCATGTTTCATCCTATCTAAATTTGATCGGATTCCCAGTGTGTCGGCAATGAAAGCCTTTCTCGGTCTCTCCCTCTCAATGCTCGTCGCGGACAATCACGGATTTGTCTCTTCCATAAACGTTTTATTCACAGACTCAAGGAAGACAATCTCTATTGTTAGACCCCTATCATTTCTCTCGACGCCTTTTTAACCTTCTTAGTGTACGTCGCATCCCCGGTTCCACCATTACTTTTAACAACTCATTTCTTCCACTGGCCATAGTAAAATAGAACGATCTGCCGGATCACATGGTTAAGACCACTGTCCCACATCTTTTTAGAAATGCAGTGTTATCCATAAAAAGTATGTAATTAAAATCATCTTTGTGTGGCCACTGCTTGGCCAGAAATAGTTTATTTCCCCCTTTTGTTCTTTCTTTTTGTATATTCTTCCTTTACATATGTATGTGTTTTTCTGCATCACACCCCCCCCACACACACACGCACACACTTTATAGAATGCCCCTGGGGGTCTTTAAGGGTAAATGAATGATGAAATGAATATGAGAGACCCATTTCAACGAGGCACTTCCTGGTGGCTGTGCAAAACACGCTTTGGCTACATCAAAATTGCTTGGGGTGAGCTAATAAGGGAAGCTCTGTTCTATTCTCTCTCTAAGAATAAAGTGCCTCAGTCCAACTTGGGCTTAACACCATTACATAAACCCCCTCGACGAATGGGTGTTTCGTAATCTGGGAGACCATACCAGCAACACGATAAGTGTGAGTCCCCTCTGAGCATGCACTGTGAATGATGAGCTCAGTTATGGCACCCAAAGAATGCCGCCATCATCAAAAATGAAGTTCCAAGGTGTAGCACGGTCAACCCCTCCCGATTCGTAGAATTACAGTGACACCGATAGCCTTGAACGTGAATTTGTATAAAGTCCTTGCGTATCTCCATGATGTCTTGCCTTTTTAGCACTGTTCCTGTCTGCAGACACTTTGTTCTATCATTTCCACACCGCGACACTGTTGACGCGAACAAGCAATCACCAGTTATCTCTTTTTCTTTCAGTATTGAAGAACTGTCATCAAAAATTTCTACGGTTGCGAAAAGTGCACAAATGGGATACTGACCTAAGTGGAAATTGTAACTTTCGATGTCTGCCACTAAATTGTGAAAAATCTCTGAAGTCGTGTTCGCGCTAACAGGGACGCGCAGTGTACATACTCTCCATCTGGTTCCAGATAGGTTCCAGGTATATTAACGTTCCACATATTCTTTCTGGAACACGTCACATTTTTATGTGGATCGGGGTTATATGTGGAACGCCGGTTCTCTTTGCTTCATTTTCGATTTTTATTTATCTGGGACACGTCCGTGCTACGTGGATTGTCGCTCCACTTACATGCCGTTCTACTCACCCTCTTCCACTAAAGCGCCAATCTGCTTCAATTGAAGCTTTCACAATTATTTTTTCTTACGTTTTGTGTACAATTTTTTATTATCTGAAACACTTCTCTGTATAAACTATAAAGTAGTTACAATTATCGGAAACACTGATGCGTATAAACTACGAACTATGTGGAACACGATTTCTTCTGGTAAAGCGGAACTTTTTTTCAAACAATTTCTGAATATAACCGGGACCTAAGTGCAATGACATTAAGAGTGTACCACCGGCTCTTGGAAAAACGACCACGTGGGGAGAAACTGTACCGAAATGTTTCGCATATCTCCGTTCATCGACGATCTGAGAAGATCGAATCTTGTTGCAGGACCCTCCCAGTTGAGGATGACGACGACAGAGGAGGGCTTGATGTCTTCAGAGAGGGCATCAGGTCGAACCGAGACAGCGCTAACGGTATGTTCCAGCCTCTTCTCCGTTAATAGGATGCCTGCAATGATTCCTTCGTTGTGTATTTCTCTTATTTAACTTCCTTCGTTTAGTTATGCAAGTGGGATTAGACCGAAGTTGTGGACGCCTGGCGAAGCTTACTGCTTCCTAAGTTCAACTTGGCAGACGGTAATATCAATGAGATAAATCAGAAAACCGGTTTGCGCGTCAAATAAAGATCCCAGAATCTGATATACTGACTCAGTGTCTTTTTTTTTTTACGGTTGAATATTAGAAGGAGTAATCAGATCACGCCCAAGAAACAGTTATAAACAGTTCCACAAAAGCTCTTTTTTAAATCCAGCCATTCGATCGTGAGCGCAACGTCTCAATGCTGCGGTCTCGTGCCTGTAGCTTTGACGCACTGTCAGCTTATGCCTGAACGGAGTATATTTGCATGCTGTACTGGAAAAGTTATAAAGTTAACACCGAAGATATATTCATCAGCAAGCAACAAAAGACGTGGGTAACACTATTTCAAAACTTAAAAGCAGTTTAACGACAAGACTCTGAAACTAGAGAAAAATGTCTACAAACGTACACTGTTTTAAGAGCTATAAAGAAGCTTCAATACCCATAGTTTGTTCCGAGTGCTAGTATATGCAGCTTGGCTAGTAGTGATAAAATTGTGGATATATTATTCCATTACCGCAATTTCTTTAACGTTATAAGGGCGAGCTACTCCGTCTGTTTTAAAACGTTACCTTGAAAGCGAAGAATCCTTGCCATGTCTCGTAAATGACTTCCGGGGACAGCCGAGGTACAGCGCACTCTGTTGGACACATACTTCCACACAATTTATGTCGTAACTTCTACATGGCTCACTTCATCTTTGAGGTTACCTCTCTATGAAACCCTGGTCCGGTCAAAACTTCAATACGCAAGTTAAGTGTGGCATCCATGCCTCGAATACCTATACTAATACCTTAAGATAAGTACATAATCGTAGCGCGCCTTTTATTCTGTATAATTACTCTCGCATGTCCAGTGTATCACCAATAAAGGCAACCCCACACCTTCCCTAACTTTCTTTACGCCGAAAATTGTCACGTCTAGCCCTTTGTCATAGAATTTATACATAACAATCAGCTTCTAAATAGCCAACATCTTTCAGAGCCTGCATACATACATACATATATATATATATATATATATATATATATATATATATATATATATATATATATATATATCATCACGTACTGAACATTCTCATAAAGGAGTTCCTCAGTGTCGCATTAACCTCCTTATTTACTCTTTTATTAACTGTATTAATGAACAAGTCTTCACCAAGAAAGTCGTAGACGTAGAAAAATGTTTGAACAGCAGTAGAGGCTTTATTACACGACGTTTCGGGAAGAGACTTCCCTTCTTCAAGGGTGCAGAAATACAGTTGCAAAGCGTTTTTAGATAGACCAAGGAGAGAGGAGGAAAAATGTTCCTCCTCTCCTTGGTCTATCTAAAAACGCTTTGCAACTGTATTTCTGCACCCTTGAAGAAGGAAGTCTCTTCCCGAAACGTCGTGTAATAAAGCCTCTACTGCTGTTCAAACATTTTTCTACGTCTTACTCTTTATTCCAAGAACTAGCAATGAATAAAACCACCTGCCCGCCTCTATCGCTACAATAACCGACGCAGCTTCTTTCAAATCAGCGGTTGAAGACTACTTACTCTCTTAAGATCCCGCCTTTGTTAAAATATGGTTGAAAATTTTTTTTTTCGTTTTTGTTTTCTTCTTTTTATTATTTGTATCGTTTATGTATTATATGTTTACCCACTCCCTTCTGTAGCGCCCTTTTGGCCTTGAATGTCTTGAAATAAAGAAATAAATAAATCACATTGCACACACGCATTTTCCCGCTACAGTTAGCGACGAAGTTTTGCCACTAAATTTAGCAGAGAACTGTGTTTTTTGTGTGTGTGTGTGTGTGTGATAAATAAAGCAAAGCTTTTATTTTTGTAAATTCATTTTTGCGGAGTGGAGATGTTCCCCGATAAATCTAGCGGGAAGTTTATCTGCTCAATTTATCAGAAAAACTTCTCAGTTAAGCATCACGTGCCAAGGTGACGCCATGTAATACCGTGACGTCACCTGACATTGTGACGCCACGTGACGCTGTCGTCACTTGGCATTGCGACGTCACGTGATTCCATGAAAACACGTTACACTGTGCCGTCGATTCACGCTGTGAAGTCACGCGCCACGACGACTCTACACGCAAACATACCCTGAGATCCGCCGCGAAACCTCGCAAATAACCGGGCTGGAGCGGTCTAACGTTCCCGCAGTCGTCTTGCCTCGGCTTGTCAGTTTGTAAAGTCAACCCAGTTTTAAGGAAAAAGAAAACGCCGTTCTAAGTGATTTCAGCAGCAATAACTATGCTGCCTGCCCAATGTGGCGACAAATGGCGTCACAGAAGCTAGCGGGTCACGTTGTCGGATGTCACGATCCAGGCGGTTGACGCTAAAAAGTTCCGGCACAGAGTACGAGCGAACGCGAGTGCCGCTGTCGTCGCGCAGTCCCAACCCCTGACTTCTGAAGCTTCCGTGGACTGTCCAGCTGGAGAGCGAACTGCAGTATAGAACAGCTATCTGCCACATCTACCAACACTGCTTGACACCGCCAGGATCGCGACCAGCGACAACATGACAATTTTAGGACGCGTTCCGGGCGCAGTAGTATAACGAAGGTCTTCTGTCTCCACCCTTGTTCCAGCGCGCGTCAGCCTGAGAACGACGAAGGAGTTTCCTCGACGTCCCTGAACCTTGATCTGGACGACCCGAACTTCGAGGGCGCTCTCGATCTGGTGCCCGATGCGAGTCTCGAAGCCGGACTCGGGTCCGCCTGCAGTCACGACGGCCAGTGCAACAGCGCTTTTGGATTCACCTGTCTCAGGCATGTGCAGTGACCCACCAAAAACCATGCGGAACACGCGAACCGTGTCTTTTATGGCGGAAGCGGTATCCTGACGGCATCCAAAGAACTGCACCGTGACGTAGCACTCAATGGAACACCCCGAGCAGGAGCTCGCTAGGGGCTATATTTTCTTTACTATATAAGCTTTTGTGAATCTATGGTGAGCACATTATATGAGCAATTTGTAGGGTATGTTTTAGAGTAGCAATACTTGAGCCATTGGATGAGACCAGTGTTGGGTAAAGTACATCTAAAAGGTACTTCAGGTAAAGTACAAAGTAAATGAGATGTGGTGTACTTCAAGTAAAGTAGTAAGTACGCTGCATGCAATGTACTTGAAGTAAAGTACTATAAATACAATGTACTTTCAAAGTAAAGTACAAATATTTTAACACAATCTTTCATGATGCCCTTTCATTCCCCTATACATTGACTTTTTAACTGGTATGCATCACTCAGGGGTGCATGAACTATTTTGAAGAACAGCGGCGAACATTTGATAAAGTCAAGTGCCCACAGAGTAGTTTTTTTCCGGAACTTCGCCGAATTGAGAAGTTCCTCTTCTGAATTGGCGCCGCTTGCGCTGGATCGTTGCACCCAAGGTGGTTACACTAGGAGAGAGCATGACGTCCGCCCCTTACCTTCCGCAAGCAATTTTCTCATAGAGGAGGGTCCTCGCAAGCAAATAGTTATAATTAATCATAATGTGACACCTGAGATTGGGGTACAAAAAAATTAAGGAACTTTCAAGTCGAAGGACAAGAAAAGAGAATGTCTGAAAACATTGTGACGTTCTCCATCTGTTGTCTTTTTCTTCGACTTGAAAGATTAACTTTCCTGCACCACAGTTTCAGGTGCTACATTGTGATTAATTTTGCTCTCCTAATATTTTATACCTCCTTGCTTGCGCTGACCGACCGAGAGTAGCAAGTTCAAAAAGTTACGGTAATGCCGCCCCAGAACAAACGGAGTGATGCGTCGTAGGCTCACGTTTCTGGTGAGAGTAGAATATCCCTCCCAGTATTTCTTCGGAGTTGACAAAGCATCATTTCATGATACGAAATTAACAAAACCATATTTAGAGAATGTACTTTGAAGTCTGGAATTGTACTTTCCTCAGAAAGTACCAGAAAAAAATACTTTAAGTAAAGTACAAGTACATACTCAGAGAATGTACTTCAAGTAAAGTACAAGTTTTCTGATCCTACTTGAAGTAGTACTTTAAGTACAATGTACTTGAAGTACTTCCCAACACTGGATGAGACTGTATTGGATCGGATATTGTTCGCTATATGATCTAGGGTTCCGTGTTTTCGGATAAATCCGAAAAACTCCGAAAAACACCCGCCGGTAAAATTTTGGTCAATTCGGATTTATCCGATAAACTCCGAATATTTGTGTCAGTGCCACTCCCCCCCCCCCCCTCACCCCCGGCAAAAAATAAAGTAAAATATATATTTATATATATATTTTTTTTTCTCTCTTATTTACAGTTTGATCAGCACAGAGCCAGTGATCCTGGGAAAATTCCACCATAATTATCTTTCAAATCTCGGACCGTTGTCAAAAGGGGTCTTGCCGCTTGTCTCTTCAAGATTGATTCAGGGCAACAGGTCGTTCGTTGTAGTACATTCAAGTCACGACAAACGCCTTTCTTTTGGTTTCCAGTTTGGGCCATGCGATTTGTGATTTAGAGAAAGGAAAGGGTATGTTTTAGTAACAGTGAAAGCTATGGACCATAGGGATTGTATAAAATTGGGAAGAGGGGCAGTTCAAACTCTCTATTACCTCCTTAACCACTCCACCTCGCGCGGCCGCGGGCTAGTTTGATGGAATAGGATGGGATGACTACGAGCTTCCTAGCGACTACCTCCGGGAGTTTATTGATTTTAAGGTATCGGCGTTTATCGAAGCGCCACTTGTGTGTCATTTTTGTCGTGGATAAATTAGTATTGCCAATGGCAATGGCACCAACGCCCAATTCAACTGAAGATATTTCAATTGATACAAGCGCGTTTCATCTTTTATCTGGCATACGTTTACATTTGGTTATTATTTATTTATTTTTAATAGGAAAAACAGCGAAATTAAACTCCGAATTTCGGAGAATTCGGAATCAAAAAATATAAACTCCGATAAACTCCGAATCTTTGGCAAAAAATAAACTCCGAAAAACCCCTTCCGAATTTCACCAAAAATAAACTCCGAAAACACGGAGCCCTACCTATATCCTTGGCATCGGGAGAACAGAGTCTACGCTCTGTTCAGTCGAAAGTGACGGCATTGAACTATATAAATCAGTTCTTGCTATGCTGCACCTCTTTGTGCCTAAAATCATTGTTTCCAGTTAACTGAACCAATGTATCCGAAATTATATAAGAAGCACCTTTCCGTCCTTCAGAATTGTCAAAACAGTCTGCGACAGAGCAAAACGATATCGCCTGAGCTTCCGGGCGCCGTGTTTGTAAGCTCAAGAGTTCGCATTTTCAAATCGTAACAACAACCAATGGCGCCCGCTGTGCACTGAGCACCAAAATGGTGGCCCCCAGCAAAGAATACCACGGACTGGAGTGCCGATACGCTAAGCGCCGCTTGTCTAGTGGCTCGATAGCAGGGTTGGGCAATATCGCGATACAAATGTATCGCGATAGTATTTCAGAAATACATTTTGCATCTGCATTTCTGTATCGCGATACATTTTTTTCACCAGTATCTGTATTTCTGCATCGAAATACATTTTGGAATATTTCTTTGTATCGCGATACAATCAGGATGAAGTGTATTTCGTTACAGTTTTTAAAAAATACCCCCCCCCCCGAAAAAAAAAACAGGTCCGAACACTTTTTTTACTTCTGAGGGCATTAGGGTTAAGGAGATGCTGGGGCATTGTTGCTATGCTGACCAAGGTTCCTTCCGATTCTCCGAACTATTTTTCTATGCGTCCTCCTCTTTCTTCTGAGAAGTGTTGCGTAGTAGGGGACTCAAACCAGGTGGCGTGCAAGGATTGGAGTTAGAGCATCTTCTGCCGCAGGTCCTTAGGTAGGAATTTTTTTAGTCATTGTTTGCTGGCATCCAATGTCTGCTTGTAAATGTATCTCTTGCCTTAGCGTACACAGTACACCCAGCCGGCAAAGCTGAGTCACACACAGTGCGTTGCAGCACGAGCCTGGCGGTGTTTGACTTGAAATAGTAGGATGACTCACGCTGTGAAGTTCCACACTTATTCGAATGCGTCTCCGGCTGCGCCCGTAATATTGCACGGCTCAATGGTACGTCATCAGCCGACGTAGAACGTGACCCGCTGCTTTGGGGATCCGAAACCCAGGAAGGAGGCCAGACGTGGCCTCGCTGTGCCGACCCAGACTTCGTACACCTGCGACTCGTCTCGAGCGCGCTGTTTCTCGGAGAGCTCGTGCCTGTGCCGGCAATATCAGGTCGCAATCCACGAAGTCTCTGTTTGGGTGATGCTAGGCGAAACTTGACGACTGTAATCTATGCGTGGCAGACGGTCTGCAGGAAGAACCTTCACAAAAGGGATGCCATCGTATCGTTTTTCCAACCGTAACAGAAGATGAGACACCTGTTCCAGGATGCTTCAGGTGGTCCACTATTCTCGAAAATTCCAAATGACACTGCCTGCACGATCTTCAACGAGGTAACCTACAACGAAAGTACGTATTGTTCATTCATACAGCCGCGTGGTGAAGTTTCATGTTCAAGGCCACACCTATAGATGAAGAATACCAGTTCATTCCACCGTGACGTCATGTGATCGATGTTGGCAGGGACGTCCTTATTGGACAGGGGCGTGGTGACGTTTTGATGGGATTTAGGGTCACATAAAATTTATTTAGTGGTCGAAGCATTTTCGCATCCCTCGTCACACAGACAGGATCTCAGGGAAGGGACCGCAATCAATCCTTGATGGAACGTTTTTTTTTTTTTTGAGCCACTGAAGACTTTTCGTCGTCCGAAACAACTACCTTCAAGGCAAAGTGCCATGCCTACGGGAAAGTAATTTCGGGATCAAAAACTTCCACTTCAAACTTCATCTCAGTCGGCGTCTCTAACAAATGTGAAAAATGTATTGCACTATCAGTATTTCTGTATTTGTATTTCTGCCCTCCCTAAAATGTATTCCTGTATTTGTATTTCCAAATACTTTTTGCCACCATTAAAAATGTATTTCCGATACGTATCGCGATACATTTTTACAGATGTATTTTAGTATCAGTATTTCGGCTACTATTTTAATGTATCTCAGTATTTGTATTTCCAAATACATTTTTGAGTATTTCTGCCCAGCCCTGCTCGATAGAGCACATCTGTTTACTACGGTGCATCACCATAAACACGGCTTTAACATATGGGTCCTTACTATAGATATGTATTGGTCTTGCGGGATATTCAATGGTCCCAGGCATGTTTTCACTATATTTCATTGCAGTTAGTTAGAGTAGGACATGAAGCATATGCAGTCCCACACGGGGCTCTGATGTCACGCCGCTGTGGTGGCGCTGCTGCTGTTGGCGTATGTACAGACGCTTCCGGTGTGGGCAGACGCAGGCTTGTTTGTGAACAGCGCGTTGGTCTATATGGGGTAGTTCACTAGACGGTATGTATGAGGGCACAGTTTAGAACGCATGCCGAGCTCACATTATTAGGCTACAAAGACCATTATAACAACAGCACGAAGACGACAACACACACACAGAGACCACACACCCAAGAGACACACAGCGCTGACTTACAACTCACTTGAACTTTGGGGTTGGTTCTTCTGCGCGATGAACGAGGATTGCAAAACTGCTTAGTATTCTTCGTCTTCGCGAGAGGCGCGATAATATGTTCTGTATCTCACTGGCGTCTCATCTTTTAATCTGCCAAACATTCTGGCTTTTTGTTTGATAACGTCAAGGATGGGGCACTCACACATGCATTTCTAAGCCTACCAATCCTTTCTGCTTCAATAATTTCTCTAGTAAGCTTCTGGTTACTTCTACCTATAACAGAGCATTGCGTAAAGTCAACCCCACATCGGCAATAGCAAGAGTGTAGGCCTAAATATCCGGATATCACTTTGTGGTTATTACAGTAATGATCTCCGAACCGCTTGTTTGAGCAACACCCAGTTTGCCCTATAGTATATTGCGTGCCACATGAAAGATGAATAGAATAAACTACATTGTTTGTTTGTTTTTTGCAAAAAAAAAAAAAAACATTTTGCGGTGACTTTTTTTGTGTGCAGCGTATTTGCTGATTATAATGCAGTTAAGTGCAAAGGCGCAAGCCAGCTGGACAATAATTACAAAAAATAATCCCTGGAGAAGGGGAACAAGAGGGACAAAGGACAAACACAAATCTCCAAACACAGCTAGGTGACTGGTGCGCGACCGAAAAAATCCGCCTGGTCCGGGTATCGAACCCGGGACCTCTTCATTTTTTCGGTCGCGCACCAGTACCTAGTTGTGTTTGGAGATTTGTGTTTGTCCTTTGTCCCTCTTGTTCCCCTTCTCCAGGGATTATTTTCGTAATTATTGTCGTACTTGCTGGTTGTAGTTGATGTTAACTCTTTTGCTTAAACTAGACAGTTTATTGGGAACCGAAAAGACTGTATTATAATTTTCTCGGTTCCCGATCTTCTTTAGAGCATGAGAAACGTTGTGAATGTAGGGCACGATTACCACTCTTTTTTGTCTATCGCTTAACTGACTGCCAGTGTCACCTCCTCGCTTTACATTTTTTAGAATGTTTTCAGCAACGGAAGTTAATAGGGATGCGCGCTAGCCTGCTGAAATCAGCCTAGAAATCTGACCTTCGTAACTGCATATAATGGAATGCGCGCATTATTTCGTCAAGACGTTTTTAAGGCATTGATTGATTATGCTCGTCTTTGCTTATTTTGAGTGTGCCGACTGAAAATGCAGGAGTGGCTTCTTTCTCCTAGGTTCATAAGCCCGACAGACATGATCATCTAACAAAAGAAGTCGGAGGTCTTTCAGAAGGAAGTTCATGAGTGATTTCTAGTGGTGCTACACAGGTCTGCTGCTTTGAACATTCTGTTTCCCCAGTCCTAGCCACATTGAAGACCTGTGTAGCGCCACAAGAAATCACTCATGAGCTTCCCTTTGAAGGTTCGTTGAGACTCTTAGACCTCCGACTCCTTTTGTTTGATGATTATATCTGTTGGGCTTATGAACCTAGGGTAAAGAAGCCACTATTGCATTTCCAGATGGTACACTCAAAATCAGTTAAGAGGAGCTCGGCCATGCGGCCTCTCTGGAGTCTGCCCGGACGGGCTCTGCTGTTGGCTCTGCCGCCACCGCTCCCTCCTCTTATCGGCGGCCCCACCGCTGCGTGCGCTGCGCCGCCGTGGAGAGGACTTCTCTGGTGGCTTTCTTTGGAATTACGCCGCACGAGAGCCAATGGTAGCCTCGTTCCATGATGACGCGCGCCAGCCGATGGGTGCATAATCCATCAAGAATCGGCTTCACTTGGGAAAGGGGATTTTAGGAGCCGTTTCGCCAACGTTGGAAGTGGTTTCAAAGCTGATAACGTCGGTTCGCTCCATGGGACAGTTAATGCTTTCGCATTAAAAATTTTAAACACTTACGCAACCCGTAAGGTGAAACATGGCGACAGCTGAGGTGTGACGTCGAAGCCGCCAAGATTTCATTTCAGAGCAGATGGACTGAATGAACGGTAAAGGTGCAGGCGCGCACCACTGAGTCCGCACCGGAACCAAGTAACACACACCATTAATGCCATCTTTCTAGGTATTCGTTTAGAGAATAAAACTATGTATCTGTCAGGTGCATTGACGGGACAATAACGCACTTGCTTTCTGATACAGAATGCATTGCGAAATTCTAAAGCCATTTTATCTGCGTATCTCCCGAGAATTGTATTTTGTGCTAATTCTGGGTTATATGGGCACCTTTCCACCGCAGTGCCAGATTGTCTGCGGGGGGGGGGGGGAGGGGGGTTGTTGTTGTACTGCAGCCATGCATGTTTTATATGAGCGGCCCGTGAAATGTTTTGGCGGAGTCCCAAAAATGGGGGGCGTCGTTATAGAAGGTGGCCGACGGCGCGAAACCGCAGGTTCCCACTAACACTTCTCGCTGTAAAGAGAAACAGTCCTGGCACGTAAAATATCACGTTAATACTTGAATGGCGGCCATTGCCTCCCTGTCCAGGTCCCAGGCGGCGATGTCTGTGTGCGTGTGCTCCTCCTCACTCCCATCCACATCAACAATGGCGGCCAAGGGAGATGCGTCCGAGGTACACGCTAAAAGCTTACACCTTAGGGGCTGTAAGAGGCGTATTCCAGAAACTTACATTTGCAACTACTGCCTTTCAGCATCCTTATTTTCAGTCGTACACCCGTTTGAATTGTAATTCCAGTTACTATTGCAAGGAGCATCCCCTCAGTTTTGAAGGGTGTAAAAAAGTCGCAAAAGTGTGTATGCTTGCAGTAGACATCTTAGGCTGACAATAAACTTTTTGGAAGGTCTCCGCCATATTGAAAGCCTCGAATATCTTGAACAATGTAGGACGCAGAAAAAAAAACTATCAAAGATGTGTCCATTACGAGGCTACGGGTCCTGCTTGTTGTCATGAAAATTATTCTGGGCCCGCATTATACGAACCGCCTCAGCTGTTCTGCCATCGCGAATTGTCTCCGGGTCGTTCGACAACGGGCACGTAACCTAAAGCGATGTCCCCTGCTGCAGCTAAGGCCATGTACGAGTCATGCGTGAGCAACCAGGAGTGCAGCTACGAGAACCCCAACGTGCAGTGCGTCGACTTCCTCTGCTACTGCCTGCTGCCCTTCGAGCTCACGGACCTGCAGCAGTGCCTCCCGCGTGAGTCGAAATTTAACCTCCAGATTGTTCCGTTTAAAGAAAACTATGCAACGATATTGGGTTTGAGTGGTACGCGCCTTACACAAACAAGGAGACACAAGTGTTGAGGGCTGTCCTAAGATAACACGCGTTTTGATGAAAAAAATGTTATGACTTCCTCTACTATCATCAGGATATACCGGTTTCCCGTCTCTGATCCTGGCTTGCTTGGTCCTATGATATCTATGGCGACTCTTTGAAAAGGGGTACTGATAATCCGAATGGCTCCAAGAGGCGCTTTGAAACCCTCTGCTGGGAGTGGTCTTCTGGCAAATATCAACAATTTTACAAATCGCTTGACGTCCATCAAAATTCCGGGCCAGTAGAATTCTTCCTGAATGCGATCAGTGATTCCCTCATGTGCCAGCCTCAGTACCATCTTTCCATACTCCTTTGGAGCCACCCGTTGTTTCCATTGCTTGTGTGATGGAGTCTTGTACCACCTTTAGAGAACCCTCATAGATAACACGAACTCAGATTCGTGGTATTTTCCTGAGACGAACTTCCTTCCAACGGCCGCAGTGCACTTCTCAGCGTTTCTTCATATTTTTCTCGGCTGTTTCCATCTTGGTGTAGTCAATATCTGAGGGTTCCAGTGTTATGACTGGTAGTTCGGAACTTGTCGTCTTGCTGGTTGCTTTTTTCAGTGCCTCCCGCACATTCTCCATTTCTCTTTAAGATTTCACTGTCTTGTTTCGTCTTTTTCTCGCTCACGGCGAGTCCTTCGTCAGTCTCGCTCTTTTCTGCCGTCCCCCAGAAGACTATATTTTTTTTTCAGACCTTATTGGTCTTTTTCCGTTCCATTCTACATCGGGATAATCGATCTTTCTCACTCCATCTCTCCAGAGTACCATATCATACAGCGGATTCTCTATGCACTTGGCCGCTATGCTACCTGTAAAATACGGCGTTTTCACATCGATCACCACCTCCGGTAGGTATTTAACCGTCCTATCAAGAAGAAAAACTTTGTTGGTAACACCGGTTAGCTGGTGATCTGAAACCAGATCGCTCCTCACTACGATTGTAGTTGCAGTTACTGTCTCTTTATACTGTTTCTCTTCGGTTCCCAACTTCCCCACTCACTACTGGCATACTTTTGCACCAGAAATGGGGGGCCTTTCCCAACCCCGTATTTACAATTGATGCCCCGATTTTCAGGAGGACAAATGTTTATTTTCCTGGTGCTTCTTTATCAACATCATTTATCATGCAATAAGCCTGAAGAGCCTTGTCATTATATTTTTCTGGCTCCCAGGTACACGTCCGTGACTAGTGCCAGGCCTCTTTCACATCTCCAGCACACATGTCTGCGTTTGTTCTTAGAAATAGTCCAGCCATAGGCCGCTTTGTATCCCGGCTTGTTGCAGAGAAAGCAACGGCCCGATTCTATGATTTGAAGCTGCGATCGACCACCTTCTTTTTGTCCCTGCGCTTCTTAGGAATGGTCAGCTGTTATCGCAAAATTCTCAAGAGACTTGATTTTTCTTAAATATCGCCAGCTTTGTACTGCATCTTTTCAGAAAATGTTCGCCAACTATCAAGTATCTCAGTTCTTCAATGGTCTTTAGCGTCTCGCCCGTCTCAACCCAGCAGTCTAAGTAACCGAGGAGTCAAGCCGTGAATAGCGTCCCTGTCTCTGCCTTTTCTGGTTTGCTGTCCCAGAACTTTTCGCGATGTCCACCGGTGGTGTAGCGAAACCGCTGCAATAGGCTGAGCTTGACTTTTGCTTAGTCTCGTGACTCCTCTGGAGTCATCCTGCCTTAAACTGTCAGCGCCTCGCCGGTGAGAAACAAGCTTAGAGACATCGCCCATTTCTCTCTCGGTCAGCTCTGGCTGCTCACAACTCGTTCGAAGCGTTGGATGTACGCATCCAGGTCATCTCGTTTTTCATTAAATGGTGGAATTAGTTTGTGGGGACATCGACAGTTTGTTTAAGCTCCTTAGTTTTTCCCACCGCCGGTATCCCGTGGATTGGTAACTCCCGGGGTTATGTTACCTCTTCGGAGCTGAAGACGTATTTTTAGAACTTCCTGTTCTTGGCGAAACATGCGTTACTGAATTTCTGCTGTCGCTTGCACCTCTTTCGTTGTATCACGTGCATCTTCCCGCAACCTGACCCACGCTTCCATTTGCCTGGCACGTTCTTCATCGTATCTGTTGTTCCACCCAGTCGCGAAGTTCTACACCCGCATTTCCCAGTTGTTTATCGAATGCTATTAATTTTTCGGTATCGAAAATCTTATTCTCTTACATCCCCATCCCGCAGTCCCACTTTCTAAAAGTAGTTAAGAAGAGAGTGTCCTGTCGCGGACGCCAAACTTCGATGGAAAAAGAATGAAGACTCGGGATTCCAAAACGGTGTGTGTAACAAAATGAATATTATCTACAAAACAAAACAAACAAAAAAACGTTCAGCCTTTCCACTCTCGTGAAGAAGGAAGACCAGCGGAGCTATACTCAATACACTGCCGCAACGCGCACGCGCCCGATTTCCGCTTCTTCTCCTCCGACACGCCGCCGATCGTGGATACGTCTCCGGCGAACCAGAGCCCGTCGCACACGGCGCGCGTGACGCCAAACGGGTTCTCCACGAACTCCCTCCGGAACCTCGCCGTCGCACCCGGGAACTGTTCAGCCGGCGTGGAGTGCAGTCGTCGCCGGGACTCGCGCTTACGCCTCGCCTCCGTAGCACGATCGTCGTCCGTGGCGTCGGCCCGCCGGCGCCCTTCACATCGCTGGTTCTGTTTTCGGCGGCGGCTTTCCAGGCGAGCGATGTGCTCTTTGGCAAGGGAATCGGAAGCGCTGGACGCAGTGGAAGTCGAGGCGACAGCGGCTTTGCGGCGGTTGCGGACCCATTCGCGTTGCTGCGTACGTCGCCGCTCCTTCCGCAGCCTGTCTCCTTTCCCCGAAAGGGCGCGCAGCCGACCCATCGTGAGTCCAAACCGAAACTGATAAGAGCGTAGGAGCGTAGGAAACAGCGCGCAAAACAGACGAGGACGAAGAAACAAACGTGACGAGCGCTGCGCTCGTTACGTGTGCTTCTTCTTCGTCGTCGTCTGTCTTTCGAAGCTGTTTCCTACGATAAATTCTCACCAACGCGCCCAACTATCCATTATTCTATTATAGCTGGAAAGGTTGCCGCCATCTACGAGCGACGGCGGAAACCATACTGGTTGTGTGCTTGCCGCCGTCGCTTATAGGTGGCGGTAGCTGTCCAGGTAGGTTTGTGTCGACATACACGGACACGATCCTGGGGAGCCTAGCCCTTAACAGCTCCGCTGTAAAAACAGATAAAAACAAGAAACGGGGGAAGCACATCGAGCTATATGCAAGTACATGTAAAATCAGTCAGGGAGGTTCCGCTTACAAGGCGCGGCTCGTTGTTGAGAGACACCGCAGCCTGGATCTGGATTCTTCATGGCGATGACTCCGAGCAGGCGGCAGATCCCCAGCAATCCTGGTTACAGCCCCTACAGGCCTTTCGACGCCTGTTCGGGGCTTAACTTGGTTGTCTAGTTCACCGGTGTCGCGATGTGTTCACTCTCGCTCACTGCCTCCGGTCCTCTGTCACGAGCGCATTTCCGCGCGCGCTCCCATCGTCTCGTCGTCTTCGTGTATGTCCCGTTCATATCGTCACAGCCGTGCACTCCAAGAACGCATGCATGCTTCTTAAAAAACCTTACGTTCGGCGCGTGCTTACGTTTCCATTGAGGACATTAACCACGCAATCGGCATGGCTTTCCTACTGTGTCCTAGCAGTCGTCTCCTCCCTCTTTTTGGTTTTCGGGAGGGTGGGGACTGACAACAACAGTGGAGGCCTCGACGACAGCCAGGAGAGTGTGTGAGAAGGTGGCTACGTCCTTCCCTACGTTATACAGTACGCTTCCAGCCTACTTTTTCAATGACGCTAGCGATGGCTCACGACTCACTATCGCCCGCAAAAAAACGCCCCAAAGCCAACCAGAAACCTTCCGTTTCCGCCCAGCAAATGCTGTGCACAGTAGTGAGCGTGTTTCGTTTGCAAAGCTTTTTACCTCGGTATTTTTGCATGCCAGGCCACTCGGCCAGACGCTCCTGCGTCTGGTTCAGTGACGTTTTCCTGCTTACGCGACTTGCTTCTGCGTGAGCACAGTGCCCACACCTAGTGTGGTGGGCCGACGCGGACTTGTTCGTCAAGTCCGCTCAAGGTACTGTCTCCGCAAATGCTAACGCTCTCTTGTTATCAACACTTCCGTTTCCCCGCAGCGAGGGCGACCCAAAGTAGTTTGGTGTTCGCTATCATGCCAACAGCGATTCTTGTCCTGGCTCTGCTGATGCTCGGAGGAGTCTACACTTACCAAAAGTAAGAACTATGTTCGTAAGAGAAGTGATCAATGAGTTTTGCCTCCAGTGTAACTTTTTTATTCTAAGATGATATTAAAATATGTTACATTCGGATGAAAGTTTGGAATCTCTTCTTTCCCAGAAAATATAACTTCTTAATGTAGCCTTTAAAGGAGGCGATGCAGTTCCGCTACTGGTGCACAACTCTCCTCGTGCCGTTGTGGATGATTGAGAGCGGTTCTACGACACCAGCGGCGCACTCCATGGGTCACCTCGTCGTCGGACGCAAACCGTGTACCCTTCAGACGTTCCTTTATCTTGGGAAACAGCCAAAAGTCAGATGGCGCGAGATCCGGGCTGTAAGGTGAATGAGGCAAAACATCTTTGAACTGCAGCTCCTCCAGCGCGGCGTTAGTTTCGTCAATCGCCGCCCTCAATCATCTACGACGGCATGCGGAGAGCGGTACAGCGATAGCGGAGGTGCGTCCACGCCGGTGGTTACTATATTGAAGAGTTGTGTGCTCCTAGGAAACAGGAGATTCCAAACTTTCGTTTGAATGTAACAACTTTCACTTCCATAACTGAATGAAGAAGTTGCAGTTTAGGAGACAAAACTGATTGATCACCCCTCGTAGTTAATGGTGGCGCATTCAATATAGGCCTATCTTTCAGGATATACGGCTTGCCGCGTTCCTTTCAGCGTATAACCTCCCTAAGCCCACCAAGACATGGAATTGATGCGAGTCTTTGAATGGCGGGGAGAGAGGACCATCTGTCGTGTCATTCTGTTTTGACACCTGGGAAATCGGGTAACAAACCTGCATTCCGGCGGCCCGCGCGAGCTGCCCATGGTGGATTCTCAACTTCAAAAACGGCTACACCATTCAGCGGTGAAGACGGGAGGCTCTGAAATGCAAAGCCTGCACTTATTAAACTGCCCAATAAGAACTGGCTCGGCTTGACGGTCAAGACTTGAGATGAAGGAAAGGGCATTACAAATTCCCCCGTGTTGAAATTGCAAATGTACATACGTTTGGCGCTACAACTCTCCTTATAGAAACCCATAATTAAATAATCAATCGGTGATGAATAATCCGCTTAGCCGAGTTTACGGAAGTGGGGCTGTAAATCTCAGATAAAACAAAACACTAAAAAAGAAACGCCTCAGCCAGTAGCTTTCGAGTGTTTTATAAACTTCAAACAAGAGTCCTGCTAACATCTACGGAATAGTCTGACGGGGCTAAAAAGGACGTCATTATTTCTCCATCCCCACCTTCCTTTTCCTGATCCTTTTAATTGGGGTGGCAGTCGCCTTCAACAATGTCCTCAAGATATCTGCTTTGAGTACGCACATCATGCAGCTTGTGGACATTGGGGGGTTTTAGTTGATCACTACGATGCTTCCGATAACGATACACGATAACGATACAATGCATGCGCAAAGGCGTCAGCGGAGTACCGGGTATCGTTATCGGAGTCATCGGAACGATCTGCTAAAACTCCCTAACGTATTTCTCCTCAGGTTCCACCGGGAGCGCTCAGACGGCTCCTCGACAGGGGACGCACACGACACAACGTCGACGTGCACGACGAAGCGTCTCAAGTCACCGATCCGCGTGCACCGCAAGACGGAGCCGAACATGTCCTTGCGGAGAGCCGCTGGGGACCAGAGGACGAGAGGCCGTAGTCGCGCCTGGGACACCAGACACGGGCCCCGCTACCTCGGCGAGAAGAACCGGAAGACCAGCATTCCGGTGAGGATGGGCAAGTCTTGCACGCGGTCTTGCAGACGTGTATGTAACCCGTTAAACGTAACGCGTTACTACCATCTAGTTACTTTTTTCACTAGCGAAGTAACAACTGTGTTACTTTTCGAAAGAAGGAGAGAGTTAATGTATTTCGTTAATTTTTAGCGGAGTAACCGGTAACGGTATTTAGTTCTGGAGAGAAAAGTGTACAACACAAGTTACCCTATTTGGCTTCCCTCTAGCTCGTGCCTGTGACTTACAAAAGAAAACTATAAAATGCAAAACAAAAATGTATAAATGCGTTAGGCAAGTTTTCAAAGGCTACTTGACTCCATACTCCACTCAGTCGAGTAGAGGAAAAATGTACACCTCATCTCAAGAGGCATTTCGCTTCACAGATGCTTCTCGGCGATTTCCAAGGAGGAATTCCTCGAGATTTCGTACTCCAAGACAAAATTGGAGAGAAGAAGGAACACGCAGGACAAAGACGACACAGAAATGTGGTTGTGTCGTCTTCGTCCTACATGTTTATTTTTTCTTCGCTCTAGACCCGCGGGAACACGTTCTTCGTCCAATAATTCGTTCTCCACTCCACCATTCCCGGGGATGACTGGATACGAGGTTATACCAACATGATTTGTCTAAAACGTAGTTTTGGTGCAAAATATGAATATATATGTTCGTTATCTTTAAAAAGAAAAGTGTTTTACAAGCACTGAATTGGTGCATTTCAAGTTGTTTTGTAGCCAGCTTGAAAGTTGTAGTTGTTCGATGGCTAAAACAAACACAAGCGCTTTCCAAGCTTTGTCAGCACTGGGCAAAAGAACAGCCGCCAGCTTTTCTTTGCCCGAATTCTACTACGCATCGAGCCTTTTTATGTACTTGTCTCTTAGAAGAGGTATGTCCTGCACTGTGTTGTTTTAATTGCATGCATTACTAAATCGCCTGTTCTCGCCTTTGCCATCCTCCGAAATTCAGCAGTAACATAAAAACATAGCAGGTACTGGTGCCCACTTGACGACGGCTAACGTGTTTCACGTACTTGTGTTGGCGTGAAAACCAGGGTCGCATTGCACTAAGAGCACAATGAATTGTGTCAGTGTGTATAGAACCCATATATTTGAACATCGAGCTCGAGTGTGTTTTGGTTTCGGTGCTTTGTACTTGTATGCTCGAAAGCTTATGCATATCCGTTGAAGAGCTGCTGGTGATGAACCCATTAAACAGCTCTATCATGTTTTCATTGCTTCAAAAGATACATACAGCCTGGGAAAAATAAACAAATAAGGTCTTTACACTGCAGCGTTCGCCTACGTGATAGTAACACTGCGTGGTGCTATGACCGCCAGTCACCAGGACATCCATGCCTCGTATGTCGCTTGCAGATCTACTGCTTTAAGTGGTTGCCACGCCCGAATCACGAATGTCCCGGTGACTTGGGATCGTTACTCGACGGAAGCTCTCATATTCTTGATTGAAAATATGTTCATTGATGGATGACTGGTACGACCGTCACTCTTGCCCGAGGTAGCCAAGCGGTCAAATGCTAATGGTTGATGGGCCTTCAGCAAAAATTCGAAATCACCACTTTGGCACATTTTGCTCAAACATTGTCAAACAAAACATTCATAAAGTTTAAGTCCGTCGCGCTCCCCAGGAGATTGACAAATGGTGGTACGACGTGCTGGTCAGCACTGGTGATGGTCCGCGACACTTGTCCACCGACGACCCGGCACATTGCGAGAAAGTTACCAGGTCCCCGGTTACCGTGCACCTAAATGTCCTAGCGCCGTAGAACTGCAGCTAAACATGCAGCTGGAGCGTTGGAGAGACCGGAAGACCACGACTGTTCTCCCATTCCTCCAGCGACAGGAACTTCAGGAGGCTGTCCACCGTCTTTTTCGTATAGCAGTAGCGCAAAAGAAATTAGCAGTTGCTATATGCTTCCACCGCGTTAAAAGGTTCCTGAAACGACGCCGTGCCACTGCAAGGCTCTCGTCGTCGCTGTGGTGCTGGAGTTTCTCGGTTCTGAGGACAAAGTCCACGAAGTCGGTGAGCGATGTGTTGGCCGCCATGACGCCCAAAAACCAACCGGAGTCTCGAGGAAAATGCCGGGGTCGTTTGGAAGCTACCTTGAGATTTGGGAGGAAATTGTTGAGTCGTTTCTCAGACGAGTGGAGTTTCAAGTTGAGCTCGAACTATGAAGCACAAAGCCGTCGTCAGGTGGAGTTTGAGTGGAGTTCCGAGTCGAGTAGCGTTTATGAATCCGGCCGTATGACCCCAAGATTTTGGTCGTGCCTGACGAAATTGTCGCGAGTAAAATACCTACGACGGCCGCGTGGCTGATGCTACCATACAATGGGTCACGTGACTCCGGGCCATGTAGTCAGGTCACGTGATCAGGACCACTATGGGTCACTTAATCACGGGATGTGACGTCAGGACACATGGTTGGATGGGTAACGTGACTACATTACGTGACGTCATGTCACCCTTATAGGTCACTTAACGGTGGGATGTGACGTAAGGTCACGTGGTTTGTGCCGCTATAGGTCATCTCCGTGGGACGCGACGTGGCCCCAATTACTTAGCCTGACGTCACGCAATGTGGTGACGTCACCAATAGTGGCACAGCCATGTGACATGAAGTCGCGTCATGTGGACTTATGCTCTGGATTTAAGTTGTCAGCACAAAGGGCAACTGTGCGCGGATTAGGGTGTTCTTGTAACATTCAGGCACTCAGATGTCGAGGTTTTTGCAACTTATATGTTGCATAAACGAAGTCGTTTACTTAAACAGGGGAAGAAGAAATCGGCTATCAACGGCGCAGTCCGGAACAATTTTTGTTTTCGCGGCATTTTGCGAATGGCATTGTAGATCCTCCGGTGAGCCGTTGTTGGAACTGGGTCACTCGTTACAGATATCAGACAACCTCTCCCCAAAGAAGTGTTCGTCTCCCGTGGACCATAGACAGCTGTCCCCGAGAGAGTCCAGGCGCACTCAGAGACCCCGGCATGGTCGTCTGGAGCCCGTCCTTGAGGAACCTGCCGGGCGCGTTCCACAGAAGGACAGCACGTCCAGCGGCCACTCGGAGAGTCAGTACAGTTGCAAAAGATTATTAGATAACTTCTCTCGGCGTTGCGAGGGTAAAGTGAAGAGTATGTTTCTTTGCGGACCCGCGTCGCGTTCATTCATATTACAAGTTCTCGGCGTTCTCTGTTTTTTTTTTTTCCAAAATTAAGTTGTTCAAGAAAATGTTTAAACAACGCGAATTAACTGAAAGCTTGTAGGTTGTACTTGTGAAAGAGTATCCTCAAAGCCAGCCGACGTTTCACTAAGAGACTTATGCTTAAGTATAATTCCCATTGAAAGGATAAAAAAATATTATTTTGTATGTTCTTATATGCTGAATGAACATATATATCCTTTTCTTTCGGTAGAGTTGGCAAACCTGACCACGTTTCGAAGTTCACAACAAAAAAAAAACTCCTTCTCGAGGCAAAAATAACATTGTTATTATGCCCCTAATATCCTGGGCGGGCCGCTCGGTGGAGCCAATTGACGCCCCGAAAACCAAATGGACAGCTTGCAGATATTAAGGAGATTAAGAAATTATAGCCTCGTCAGCACCGCGCATGCGCCGAACGCTTACCGCGTTTTACGCTTTGCGTGCGCTATTTTTAGCGTACGCTATTTCACAAAAATTGAGTGCGAACGGAAAAAAGTATTCGCGTTCCTCCAAGGAGGATTCATGATGCGCGAGAAGATGGCTAAAGCCAAGACGAGCACATAAGAAAAGGGCGGCTTCCAGGACCATGGCTGCGGCCGCTTTAGCGGCCTTTGTGAGGGCGACATCGGCGGTATCATCGCGACTACGATTTTCAATATAGGACGACACTATGCACTTTTACGGGAGATGAACGTCACAAACGGTTTTGAAGACCCAGCAAGGTGGGCAACGATCGCAGCCAACTTATTGCTTGCGACGCGCGAACATTCCTCGGCGTGGGTATACGCTGTGCGAAGGTCGGTGCAGTACATGAAGTTCTGAGAAATGCCTTCGCGTCTACTTACCCTCAAAGCACTCAAAGAGCCGATCTCTGCGATCAAAGAAATCAGCTCAGCGAATGGTGAGGCGGGACAGTGGCGAACTCAAAATTAAGTCTGCGCTGTGGCATTACGCAATGCAAGCATGACGCTTCGTATTGCGTAATGCCACAGCGCAGACTTCATTTATAGGTCTAAACGGATGTTCCAACATCATCATTCGCTGAGGTGATTTCGTAGATAACAGGTGATTGGCTCTTGGAGTGTTTTGCGGGTAAGTAGACGCGCAGGCATTTCTTAGAGTGTAGACCTCTCTTGCCGAGGTGACGCAAGCAAACACTACTGGTCGACCGCTCGCGTCGCATTGTCATGTTTAAACAAATCTAAAATGTTGTTCTGAACCAAAAAAAAATCTTGTTTTGTTTTTTAAGTTACAGCATCGCGTGTGGGAAATAAAACACGAGATGCTTTTGTTTTTGCGCTGGCAGAGAGACGCTATTCTAAAACTATTTTGCGTAGCGTGCGCAAACGCAAGCGCTAGATTTAGAGCTAGCGTCCACTAAGATTGTATACGTTATTATAAAACTCAAAATGTTTCCTTATGACATATAACATACCGACCTTGTTTAGGAAAAAATTTTTTTCAGCCGTCGTGTTAATTAGTGTTTACATCCTGTCGCCTTTTATGGCATGCGGGATAGCGTGCTTCCTCAACGCCTTTATAAAGTACACATTTAACACCGTCACGATCATTGTCCTTTGCAGACGATAGTGAAGGTTTGGTTTGAGCATGGCGCTCTGAACAATCCGTTCCAAAATGACGCCAAGTAAATACCATGTGTACGTGTTTCTGTCAGGCAATTTCACAAAAAATATTTGCCGGTCATGGCTTGCTACTGCAGAAAACAATCAAGAGCTTCGGGGCTGTCAGAGACAGTCGAAGTCAATGTCGTCGTCCCCAACTGGAGCTCTATCTTGCCAAGGACGACAAGCTGCGCAACGTACTCAGAATGAATGAGATCGTCATTAACATCGAGCCGCAGGAGCCTTCCGGGCACGGATCTCCCGCTCCCGAAGCCAGCCCTATTCCACTGCCACCAAGGTGACCACGCACTATTTTTCATCGATACCGGGTGCTGTACCAGGAAGCCACTTGGTGCAACGTCTTGAAGTATTCACCCTGACGTCATCACATAAACACCTTGAGGACGTCACGTTATTCAAGTGACGTCATCAGCGGGACAATCATTACGTGACACCATGAGGCCCGACACTGATACGTCATCTGACACCTGTCTTACTGCAGATAACTACAGGAGCTTTAGCGCCGGGTGGCGTAAGCTTAATTTTTTTACCTAAAGGGATACTGAACCAAAATTCCGAGCTCACAAAACAGGGCTGGAACGATAGGTTGGCCTCTGCAGAACCCCAAAACACCACTCGTACAGCGATATCTCTAACGGATGGCCGTATATTTGGAAAAGAAATGCGCGCTTTGACACGGCCGACGAGGCCGACGAGAAATGTGACGTCACGATTCTCATTCTCTCTCTTCCTCGCTTCGTTCCGTCGAGCTGGTGAACCGAAGCGAGGAGGAGTAGAAGCGAGGCCGCTCTCTCATTCTCAACTGTTCAAGGAGGACCGTCGACGTCATAGTCCTCGCTTGGTCGTGGCCCTTCTTTTCCGAAATTACGGTCATCCGTTTGAGATATCGATGTATACGATCGAGGTTTTGGTGTTCGTAGAGTCCTCGTTCAATATCTTCTGCGCCTTATTCGTGCAAAATGCAAATTTCGTTTCGGAGTATCCCTTTAACTCGAGAACATTCAGCTTCACTCCAACGTGCGCCTATCAGCGTATTTAAGGTGCACGCGCTCGCATTGTACGCGCGTTCCGCACGCATTCTCTTCAAAAGGGGGTGTCCAAAAAGACAACGTCGCTTGGGGAGTCTGACCTCGTATACAAGATATATCTAGGTGGCTCAACTAAAGTTAAGGCACACTTCTTGACGAATTGTCGAAGACTATACGTCAGCTACGGAGGAACCAGAAATTGGGCTGCGTTTCTTTGATACTGACTTCAAGAATGCATGCAAACCTTCGACTGGGATAGAAAGTTGTAGACGAGTACAGGAGCGCTGCGATCTTAGGCACGCCCCTATGGGGGGTTAGATGGGAACAATTATCAAAATGGCTAGATTATTTAGTCCGCTAAAAGTGCCGTCTTAGCAAAGAGATTGCATGCGAGCTAAATATGACTGATGGCCTGAGGGGCCGAGACGTTCTCCGTCTGTTTAGGTAGTGCCACATGTACTCATTGAACTCATGAATAAATGCAAATAACTGACCAAAGCAAGGCAATGGTAACGCAAACATATTTTAAAAAGCATGCTCTTTTCGGGTAAGTAAAAGCGGCATAAATATATATTTTTTTATAAATCCTAAAGACATTAGAAAATCTCTCAGCCGGCGAACGCCGATGATAAGAGCGCCGCTGCACGGGATGCAAGCCCTCTCCGGCCATGCGCGCGGTGGGCACTAAACTTTTGAAAAATACTGTACAAATTGTCGCGTGCGGTGCGCAGTTGCATGGCATTGCACTCGGCTGCAGCACAGACGAACGGGGTTCAAACTGGGCACCTTTCTTCCTTTCATCGGTTGTTGCTCGTCTGGAAAGTTCCAGCCGTCTTGGGAGCGACTTTCTTCATGTATTCTGGTTCAGGCCATTCTGGGAACTACGGTGCTTTTGGAACGCGTCTTTGACTGGTGTGCTTAGTGTCCCATCCTGCCCATACAATCAAAACTAGTCCGCAAGCGGCAACAAATGACGTCACAAAAGCCGGAGTGCCATGCTGTCGGATGTCGCGATCCTCGCGGTTGGCACTAGAAGTACCGGCACAAAGTACGAGCGAACGCGAGCATCGCTGTCGTCGCGACGTCCCAACTCCTGGCTGCCAAAGCTTCCGTGGTCTGCCACACTGGAGAGCGACATGCAGCAGAACAGGCGTCTGCCACAATAAACTCAGCTATTGGGACGCCACCAAGATCGACGACTGGCGACAGCATGACACTTGTATGACGTCACCAGGCGGAAATCGAGGGACCACTTTTTTGGACGCGGCAAACACACCAGTCGGAGGCGCGTTCCAGGCGCCAGAGTTGAACGTACCGCACCTATAGAAGGAGCGGCAATACGCTGCTTCGGGACGGTTGCCGTCCCGTCACCGTCGGGGAATGCAGAGTTTTCGCTTGTATTTTTGCTTGTAAGAACAAGTTTCCTTAAACGTTTATTTTCCGTTTTACATCCATCTGCTTTTTATTATTCGTGCCAATACTATTTTAAAACATATTATGTAAAAACATTTCATGCGATAAGCCCTATTTCACGGCGCATGTAGATTATATGTGACAAAACGCAATATATTGCGTAATGCGTTATCGTGTAATAAGGATGATCTTATAATGTGTGTGATGCGTTTATAGTGTGATGCGTTTTTTATTCGGAAACGGGCCTATTCCTGAATATATATCAATTTCATTTTAGACAGGCCGATAAGCATTCAGCACTAGCACTGGACACACATTCAATGGTGCAGTCTTCATTTTAGGTCCGCATTACTGTAAAACATATTTAATTCGTCGTTCATTACTATGACTAGAAATATATTTTCGCGTCTGCGACCTCGCTTAACACAGATATATTAGATATACCTTCAAAGTGAAGCAATTCAATGTACATGGAAGGCAGGCGCCGAGCGCAAAGCATATAAAGTTTACAGGCACAATAAAAACATGTAGCTACACATCTAAAAATATTATCAACTTCAAGTGCAGAACAAATTTGAAAATAGAAACCAATAAGTAATAGGAATGCTTTCTAGAGGTAAACAGATCAGAAGGAACAAAAAGGAATTACAAAAATATGAGTAGGACTCTTATACACTCTACGCTAAAAATGTGAGTCACAAAGATGATATAACGATTTTTACATGCAAATAGGAGAGTAGAGCTACCTTCTCTCCACGCGCATAGCTCCAGGGTTCTTCATGAGGACCGCGGACTACCAAGTTTGGTTCGACTAGCAGCGCCATCGTATGCGACCGTTCTCGCGACTCTTGAGATACGCGCTATGGCTTCATCATTAAAGCCGATCTCGAAGCTCGAACGTCCAAGTGCCCTGCCAAAGCGCTTTCTCCAATCGTTCAGTGGCATGTACCGATCAAAGTTGCCCTTTTTGGTCACCAGCCGCGCTGACTAGTATTTGACCATTACGTCCCTTGATACTTCTTTTACAAGTAACGACAACCAATAGGAACGACAAAGCACATTCCGCTGGAACAAAATGGCGGCACTCAGTTCAAACCTCTGCTCTGCGCCGCCATTCGCTTCCTAAAACCTGCACCATCTCGCAGTCGGCGCTTCAAAGAATGTCGCTGCTTCTAGAAAGCTTTTATCTAGGGGATTTAGTTGACCAAGGTGCCTCTTGTACACTGTCCTAGGGCCGTTGGCGAAGAGTTAGAACCGCAAAGGGCGTCTCGGTCCAGCTTGTTTCTCCGAGCTGGGTTACAGTGACCCATTGCAGGACATATGGACTCGATTTCTCACGTCATCTAGCTCGATCGAACGTGGGATACAGATATTGGACGACTTGTTGTGTCAGCGTTTGTCTGGACTTCGTGTCGTGTCAATTCATCGAAGGACACTCGCCGTCGTATCGAAACCACCTCGAATAATAGACCCTTTTCGAAAAGACTGCCCTCTGATGGCAGCAGTGGAATCCCTGCATAATGGCGGACTAAAAGTGCAAGGTCATGCGCACGCTTTATGCGTCTGGTTAGATTACACCCATAGAAAAAGGTGATTAGCGTGGTGACATTGCACTTTCAGCGCTGTTTGATTGGCTCGTCGACTCCTAGTGTTGGCCGCGCTCCGACGTTCGCTGTCTTATCGAATGACTTGCATGTTACATAATGTCAGTTGTTCCACTATTGTGCAGTGGTTCCGACCTTGTAGTAATCGCCACGTGACTTAAGACATAATGGGCTGCGAACGACCACATTTTCCTCGTGGAACGTCATCACAGACGAATGGCGCCCAGTCAGCAATCGGACCCGAGGCCCGATGATGAGCGTCCTTCAGCGCGTTCATTGGACACGACGTCAAGCCGGACGATGACGCAGCAGTCGTGTCCAATCCGCGTCTTCGCTCACCTCACCATGATGAAGTCACAATTCTAGTGGCTTTGAGTGAATAGGCTAAATATTTATCGAGACTTTATGCATCCGCTGTTCAGGGGTACCGCCTCGTTGTTGCCCAGTGCAGAGGGGGCGCAATCGAGTGTTTTCAGCAGTGTTGGAGGAGGGAGAAGCGTTTCCTGCTATTTCAAATAATCCTTCGGACGACTGGCAACCATGGTATTAAGCCACGAGACGGCTAAAGTGTCGTTCCTCTGAAGCTTGGCATGTTTATATACCAACACGTGGCTCTGACGTCAGGCAGCTACGGTGGCGCTGCTGTCGACGCGGTGAAGTCGCAGACGTATCACTTGGTGATGACGTCACCATTCTAGCGCACTGGCTTTGGTCATTCCAGGTGGTGCTGAAACAATTTGATTGGTGGAACGGTCTATTGATCACAATAAGGACAGAACGGTTCGTTCGCCTTGCAGGCTGCCACCCCCGATCACCTCGGCCCCGGCTTCACCCGCTCCCTCGCCCACTGTTCGGAAGCATCCCGAGGCCGTCGTGTGCAAATCGAAGGAGGTCTCCTTCATGACGGAGCTGCGGAACCGCCTAAGGATGCGGGCGCTGCGCGCTGCAGAAGTACCCGTGCCCGAGCTACACAGATCTTTGCAGCAGCAGCACCGAGCCACCTGTGCTGAGATGCACGGGAAGGGTGCAGCCGTTCAACTGGGACTGTTACCCTCCATGCTGGACACTTCGCAGCAGGTGTCTCAACTGCAGGAATGGGGTCGGTATATTCATCGTCTGCATTTTTTTTTCTATTGCCGTTCTTTGCAGCAAATAGCTTCTTTTTTTTTTCAGGACATTGGGAGGAGGCGTGTACTTTGTGAGTGAAGCTCGTAGGCGCTCCTACCGTGCTTCGCGGCGTCGCCGTGGGCGTAAACCGCGCGTGTTGCATTATGGGACCGTCACAGACCTATGAACCAATTCAATTCCCCGCTACATTTAGTGGAGAAAATGACATCATATGACTACGTGTCACGTCAGCTAGGAACAAATTCAGTTTCCCCGCTATATTTAGCGGTAAAACTGACGTCACATGGCCTCAAAGCCAATTCAGTTCCCAAATATAGCGGGGAACTGAATTGGTGTTGGGCTTTCAGGTGGCCCCTCAATTTTTCCACTAAATCTAGAGGAGAAACTGAATTTGTTCGTAGGTGACGTGACACTAAGTCATGTGACGTCATTCTCCCCATTAAGGGCACAGGGTAAGTCCCATGCTCCCCATGCATTTCAGGCCATGTTGAGGAACATTTTTCTCGGTGACTATTAGGAGTATTCCTGTCATGTATATATCATTTTGTTCGAAATTTTGTGTTTTATCTACTGAACTAGAATTATTTGAACCAAGTTAAAATAGGTTTTTTTCTCAATTTTTTTATTCTAGTACTGAAATTTTAGTTTTTTTCATGTATTAAAAAAATTATAACTCAAAAACTGCTAGGTGCATATTTTTAATTCTAGTTCAGTATTTTTGAACACCCATGTAGGTGGTAGGAATAAAAAATCAACCCTCTATAATGTCAGGTTAAGGAAAAAATGGTACCTATGTACTAAAAAACACTGTTTTGAGATAATTGAGTTTAAAGTAAAAAAACTGGTGAATAACAAATTTCTATTGGCACCAACAGCCTTACAGTCATTTTTTCGATAGCCGCCAGCTTGGAAGGCATTGCTAAAGTCATGTCTTCGCTTTTCGGCTTATCGCCTTGCTTGCCGGGCCTCTTTTGTGACCTGCCGTGTCGCTTGGTCCGTAAAGTATATTCGAGTGACGTCAACTTCCCTCAGCCACTTGATGGTGTTCCACACAGGGTTCCATCCACAGGACTTCAAAACATTGGCTTGTGCATTGCTACCACCATTGAATGAAAGAACAGCATCCAATGCCGCCATTTTGTCGTTACAAAAACACAAACACTTGAAAGTACACATAGTACACACCTGGAAAAAACGTGCACAGCGTCTCGGGATTGTCTTGGTTGAAAAAAGCTATGCAATAGTTGTCAGATAATTTTTTTTAAGATTATCTGTTACTGGACAAGCTTTTAGGTCTGGTGTTGAATTTGTTTTGTGGGAAAATTTATTGATAAACAGGGAGCGTATCCCAAAAGGAGGCGTGGTCACCTGCTACTTGCTTTCGGAAGAAGTGATTTTCAGCCCGAAATATAACTTTCTAAGAACACTGTGACAATGGAAAATGTGCAGAAAGAACTAAACTTGTTAAATTGCAAAAAAAACTAAAATCACTTTTTTTTATATTTTGCCTTACCCTGTGCTCTTAAATGTAGCGGAGATACTGAATTGGTGTTGAGGTCGCGGCGTCAATTTCCCAGTTAAATTTAGCGGGAAAACTGTGGGAGGAAGGGACGTTATGGAGGAAGAGGAGGAGAGGAGTATGGAAGGAGGAGGGGGGAGAAGGAGGAGGACACGGAAGAGAAGCAGAGGAGGATATGGAGGTAGTGGAGGGGAGGGTATGGAGTGCTTCCCCTCCTCCTCCATGCCCTCCCTCCTTTTCCTCAAGAGCTGCTCTCTAATTTCCGTATTATAGAGATTTGTAAAAGTCTTAATTTCTGTCTCCCTTTATGTATCGGTTTGTGAGTCCTAAGGCTGGCTTCTCGTAAATATATGCTCACTCACAGGATGAGACCGGCAGGAGGGAGCTTCACTTGCCTTGTCACCAGTGCGAGCTGCATACCCTCGACAGCGCCCAGCGTCTCGCGAGGCCTCTAGCGCGCGCGCCATAAAAGCACAGCGGAAGGCATGGAGCGGTGCTGAAGATTGAGCGTTTTTGAAGACACGCCCTGCCGTTCTCACTCTGTCAGTGACTATGCGAGGAGAAAGCGAGGGAGAGGGAGAGAGAGGGGACGTCAGAACGCCGAGCTCTGAGCTGGAATGATTAGAGGATAGACACCGAAAAGCTAGCTGCCTTTGCCCCTACTCAGTGTTCGAAACGCGTCCGACGGCCGAACGCCGGCGTCCGGTGTTTGGCGTTCGAACGCGTTCGAACATTAGTAAAGACAAAGGCAGCTGACTTGGCCTCTACCCATTAACATAACTCCGCTATACCGACAAAGCCTGGCAGATTGCCACGGGAAGTGGCCGCCGAAATGGAAAAGGTGGAGCGGCAGACAGCGGATGAGAGGAGAGCCGCGTGACTGGCTCCCCGCTGCGGTGAGATGCCGAAACACACTTCTGCCAAACGAACAAGTGTGTTTCGGGTCCTCGCCGCTGCAAAAGCTGCGCGCTGACGTCCGGGTTCCCCGAGAAACTTGCTCTTTGATGCTCTGTGCTACCAGACCCTTGCGCTCCAAATCTGCGGCCGGGCGCTCCATGGCTCCATCGTCGAACTGCCAGGCTTTGTGAGTATAGAGGAGGAGGCAATGGTTCTTCCCACTATCGTTTCAACCAGAGCTCGGCGTTCTAATGAACCTGCGCGCTCTCGTCTTCTCCTCTCCCTCAGTTTCTTGTCGAACAGTCGGACATAAATTTTCGTTAAAGGTCCTTCGGAAGAATTTAAACAAGTTTAGTGCGGACCTGATTTAAGAACTGAGACTTCTTCCTCGAATATCTGTTTATTTAGGCATTTCGTCATACACGTAAAAAAAAGAGGTCGATTTATTTTAATTGTATTTTTTTAGGTCAGGCACGAGTCTCCGGCTTCTCTTGTGCGTCATTTGTGCGTGTGCATATCGATCCTGTTTTCAGGACAAGTTGTGCAAAGTACGTTCGAAGCTAAATAAACCCAAATTTTGAACAGGTTCTAGAGCGGCCCTAACGCAAACTTACGTCGCTCCCCTAGTGCGTTGACATCCAGTTAGGGCTTGGGTTTTGATGATCGGTACTGGCATTTGCAAACTCTCGAAATTCTGGAAAAAAGATTAACTTGAAACCATAATTCTCGTAAAACATATTGGAATTGCCTTCAATGTTCGGGGTCGTTATCAGTCATGAGTGATTTTTTCTTTTTCAAAACAATTGTTTTGCTTATTTGTTTTTTACCACGAAAGGTAGAAGGTTTCTCTTCAGCAGCCGTTTTTATATTACACTCAATGAAATTATGTGCAAAGCATAAACGAATCTTTCATGTTGCGTTTACACTTGCGGTTCGCGGTCGGATCCGCGCAGGAGGCGATCGGAACTTGGAGCCGGGTGGCAAAATTGACTCGTCGCTGGCGGAAAATCTGGATATGGATCCCGGACTGATCCAGATTTTCAGCCAATGACGAGCGCATTTTGCCACCCGGCTCCAAAATCTGCCCACCGCCGCCGGTGCGGACCTGGCCGCGAATTCGCCAGTCCAAAGCGAAGGCGAAGCGAGATATCGCACGACTTTTTTAATGTGCGCATTCGCAGATGTGAAGTTCCGGACACACGCGCCTGTCCACCGTTCTTCACTGGACAAAGAATCATCCAGTCACCTGCAGGCAGATCCGCAACCCCGCCTGCTCAAAACTTCGGCTACTTCGGGAAAAGTCAGCTCAAAGGCCCCGTCTCTCCAGAAGTGCAAAGTAGAGGAAGACGCTACGCCGGACGTGAAGGAACTGTCCAAGATGACCGATCTTCAGAGCAGTGAAATCAGCGTCAATTACGGGGTCTCTTTTCGAAGAGTCTCTGAGGCAACGTCCGCGAACCATGCCAGAGAGTTCTCGAGACGCGGTGCGTCACCGGAGGACCTGGAAGCTGAACTTTTACAAGCGGTTCAAAAGTTGTCCAGGTCTTTGTTGAAGCTTCCAGTAGGCCTCGCTAAACATATCGTGCAAGCCGATCACTCGAGCGCCGAAACCTCTTCGCATCGTACCAAGAATCCACCAGAAGCCTTCGAAGTCACCTGCCAGCGGAACTCTAGGGAAAAGGCTAAAAGGACGGCTGACGCCCACTATGAAGCCTACATATTAGGATCTGAGAGGTCCGAAAAGGCGGCTCAAGGGCGGGAAATTAGACAGAAACTGGCTAAGCGGAACGACAGCGGAAAGCGTTGCGATCCTAACAAAACCATGGACACTGGGCTTGCAGTTAGACAAGGGGATGTCTCGAATAAGCAGAAAACAGAACAGGAACAATGTGGAACGCAGACCCCAAGTAAAGGTCCAACAGAGACCTTTCTCTTGGATACGATGCAGACCTCCAAGGACAGCTCGATCAAACAGTCACTCCCAACCCGATTGGGTGGCTTTGACAGTCGAAAAAGTAAAGGGAAGTTTGCGATGACCTCCAAAGATGACACGGCAACCGAAGGTTTCGAAACCAAACCCCAGAAAGATCGGAAAGAGATGTCGAAGCGAAAACAAGATGTTCCCACCTCTCACAAGGGTCTTGCCGATTTCGGAACTTCGGGCTATAAAGAAAATCATATGAGGCTCAAAAGGTCCTTCGGTTCAGAGAACATGGATGAATCCGGGATCACCGTTGCTAAAACGCACCATGAAAAAGCTTTAATTAACTACCCGAGAAGAATTTGGGGCCACAGAGACAGTGACGTACAGGACACGGTCCCAAACCCTTCGAAAGCTCAGTCGAAGAACGACAGCAGCTCGCCATCCAAGCCCTGCGATACTGAGGGACTAGCTGGGGCCCGGCTTCCGGGGTCTCTGATGTTCGATTCGACGCGGCCCTTCTCGGATACAATCCGGCAGCCCCGGGGACAAGCGATGCGGCCTCGACAGAACGTGGACATCGAAGGGAAACCTTTCGCGGAGGTGCTGGCAGACATTGAAGATGAGGGCTTGTCAAGATGGCAAACCATCACTACTCACACTGACACTGCGACAGAAGGTGAGCTACGCTGACGACGAGAATAGAGAATAGCGGGATATACATATAAACAAAACATTTGTAAAAATGCGACTTCGCGTAAACTAAGATTTTAAGCTGAATAGCACTGCTCTAAAACACCACAAACAAATTAGCATCTACGTAAAGACGACGCATTATTTTTGTTCGTCAAAGTGACTGTATTCACGAAAATTTTGATGCAACAAATGCTATACTGTATTTTCTTGTTATATTTTATCGCCATTTGTTTTAGGTTTTTTTTATTTGTTTATACACTTTTTATTCACGTTACAAGTGTATTGTGCATTTCTAAATTTCGCGTGAAAGTAAGTGCTTCGCCGTTGTTGTTGTGTTTTTTTCTTTACGGTGCTGCCGTTTACTTGAAGCAAACATTATGCGACATCAGGAATACTATTAATGAGTATAAACTATAATCGAGGTGAGGCAGGCAAAGGAATAAAAATTAATGTGCTTTAGTCTGCTCCCGCGTTAGCATTGCAGACTTAATCAGATTGAAAAAGAATCGAACAATTGTCAATTCGTTAAAAAAAGAAAACAATTTGTAAAGCAAAACATTCCGAGGACACCTAAGCACTTCTTATGAGTTGAGAATGCGATAGCATTAATGTCCAATTGAACGCCGCTGAGTTCACCTTCGAGGTTTGCGCGGCGAGTAATGTTTTCGAGTTTTGCTGCGGGGTATGTGCGCCCGGCTGCCTCTTCGCTCGTTTTGCTGCGTTCCTCCGCTCCCTTAGTTCGTCTGCGGTGTACTGGCGTGGGCGGCCACGTCTCGCTACTGCCGAGGTTGCCGCGGCCGACGATGCTTCAGGCGCCGCGATGTTCCTCGGCGCCGAGAGGAGAGCAGAACGGGCCACAGCGCCGGCAGGGAGTGCGGCGTTGCGCCTTGCAGACGGAGCGAACTTTCTGACGCGGCGACCGCGCTCCCGCCACCCTCTCCCTTTTACCGGCGCGCGAGCCGGAGCGCCACAGGAGAGGGCTTCTCCGTGGGGTGGTGTTCCTTGGAACTATGACGTGTCGCAGCCATTTTAACTGCCGTTTTTAGGAGCTGTTTTTCGCGGTCACAGACAACGCCGGCTGCGCTCCATGGGACAGTTAATGCTTTCGCATTAAAAAGAATTGTTCAGCTTGGCCAAGGAATCGGGCATGCAAATCAGCGGCTTCTGTTTGACTTAGGTTGTGGCTGTTTTCGGATTCAATTCTGTCTATTGCTGTTTCTTGGAACATAAATGAATAGGTAACCAGTATGACAGGGACGTGCGATATACGCAGAGAAATGAACAAAAAACAAGCTACAGTGTGCCACAAAATCAAGGGTGGCCAGACACTTGTATTGTATTTAAATTCCGACATTATTTAATCTCATCAAGATCATTTGAAATAAATAAATCACGTTGCAAATTAGCGAAAGATGAAATTGATAAAATTACAATTACATTCAGAAGAAAATTACATTACTTTAGAATTAGTGTGTTGTTTTGCCCACATTCACACGGCGGAGCTGTACTCTTCAACGCTCTGTGAATAGCGCGGAAGAGTTAATGTGTCCCGTTTCAGTGAAGTTCGGATGCTAATCTTGATTCATAATTGCGAAGATGAAAGATTTTCTATTAGTTACTCGTTGCTTGAACGTCTGAACAGGGCCAACCAGAAAGGGAAGGAGGAGGAGGCAAATCTTTTGGTGTATTGTGAAACCAAACAAAGAAAAACAGCGATTCCGTTTCATGTTGGAAAGCAGCTGACTCTCCCCGTGACACCTCAGGCCTTTTCTAGAAAAGGGATCTCGTGCTATCTGCTTTTGTAAGCTCGCATTGCAGTGACATATTTTGCATTGATATGATATGATAGGATACGGATATGATAAGATTTAAAACGCGAATGTGCTGCTAATTTTCAATAGAACAAGAGCAGTCACACTTTCGCTTGTCCTGTCGCACAATTCACTAGGCTCACCAGTCGTAAAACAAATATTTTCTCATACGGCAGTTATTACTTTCCTGACAATTTTACAGCAGCACTATAAAGAATACCTGTATATTAAAGGTATTTTCTGACGGCCAAAAGCCCGAGCTTTATCTTCGACAGTTGCTCTTGCTGAGAGTTCAAGCAGCCGAGGGCTTCTTTGTGCAAACCACGCGCTCGTCGCCAAGTATAGTAGATTATCTGTCATTCAGGTTAATTATACATGAGAAATGGCTGCGAAGCGAATAGATATACGAAGCAGTAATCAGTCAAAAAAACAACAACAGGATAATATGTAATATGTGAACACGTTAAATGAGCAAAGCTCCATTTGGGTCGGAAATGAATCGACGATATGAAACTATTATTCATGGCGCATGTAGCGCTCAAGACATGGGAACGGGGGATGCGAGCGGCTCGAAGCCGCGGGAGGCTTGCGGGCCGCGTGTTTGAGACACTGGTCTAGAGATTACAGAGCTTAAACATAATCACTTCACTTTATTAAAATGTCTATCATGAAATAGTCACTTACTACAATATTTTGTAAAGAAATTATTTACAGTGTTCGTTACCGCGATTTACTGTAGGCTATTGGCGACTCCAGCGAAATCGGCGACACCTGGCGGCTCTACCAAAATCGACGGCATTAGACTAGGCGGGAGAAGCAGACGACGCTCTTGTTCTCTCTGATTAGAGGGAATATATTGGGTAGAGAGAAAGGCAGCTAGCCTTTGTGTCTAGCCAGTATGCTTCCAATCAGAGCTCGGCGTTCTGACCTCAACGCACGCGCTATCTCCTCCTCTTCTTCAGTTCCTCACCGTATAGAAAATAGACCAATCTCACCAGCCAGTTTCACTACGCAATGCATCGAGGGGACTTGAGTCGTTCTGCACCTGCGACAACCTCGTTGGAGCTCGGCGGATGCAGAGCACGAAAAGGCACGAGCCGTCTCGGACACTGCCGCCATGGCTCCTGTAAACCACCGTGCCGTAAACTAAAGTTATGAGGGCTTCACGCAGGCGCCGAACGCTAGCTGAAATCGGTCTATTGCAAGCACAGCGCCTCACTGGTGCCCCATACGTGCGGGCATGTGCAGTGTGCGCCTGAACGTATACATTTGGCAAGCTTGTAATTGCACGTGCTTGCCCGCCCGAGCAGAGGCATGGCGGCGGAGAGATGCCGTCCTTGCAATCGTCTATCATTTTAGTCTATATGAGGCAGGCGCCACTGCTCCATCGTGCCGTCTCGTGCTCCGCACGTGCGGAGCAGCATCGAGATTGTCGCACGTGCAGTAGTGCTGAAGGTGCTTTGACTCATCACGCCAGCAGTGTCGTGGCCATGGTATACATAGGTTGCACTGACGTAATTTGGTCCTCCTTTCTGGTGGCCAAACTTCCTCGAGCGTAGCCTTTACTGTGCATATTCTACGAGCAGTACACGAGCGTCGCGAGCGAGCGGAAACGAGTGAGCACAGCTTCATTATACTTCGTTTCACTTTATCTGCGAGCGAAGCCAAAGCTAGAAGCGCGAGACCAGCGCTTTGTGCGTTTCTGCCCAGCTCGCGCGCTCGAGCAATGCCTGAAGGCACGGAGCTTTCGTGCTCGCGCTTCCAGCATTGCCTTCGCTCGCACATAAGGTGAAACGAAGTATAACAGCAGGTTTTGGCCACCAGAAAGGAGGAAGGATATGACGTCACGTGCAACCCATGTATAAGATACTTCAACGTGTGGACACCTCGCGCGACGCAGCTGCTAGATAGTCTCATCGCGTTTGCTGCAAGCGGCGCCACCAGATGGCTTTTTGATATGCGGCTAATGGCAGCCTGTCGCCGGTCCGGTTTCCCACTCTTCTCTGTGAGAGACAGGCTTGTTTTTAAAGCCGTTCTATCGGTTTTACAAGACGTGGTGCACGTCATGTAAAACTTTGCACTTGCGCTATGCTTGTTCGTTACGCACTCCTTCATCATTGACACTAGTTTTATGCTTCAACCGCTTTGAAGCGGAGGGATCTCTCGCGGTGTTTTGACCCAGCGTTCGTCAAGGTCATAGCAGATTATGGTGTAAGATGTAACATTTATTTCAGTAAAAAAAAAAAAACTTGCCAGTAGAAAGTCAATGTTGTTTTCTTTCTTGCTGACGAGCTTTTTTTACTGACATAATCACTACACGCGCCCACAATCTCAGATTTATATTTTATGAATATTAGGCTTAGTTAGACATCGGCACATAGAAAATTTGTCTCTTGCATATTTTGAATCAGGTAATGTCCTGTGCTCAAACCTCCGCATTTTATCACCACAGCCATTGTCACATTCTCATGGAGTTTCAGCTTTCTGCGATGCGTAGTTTATTTATGCGGGTCGAAAAACCCGGTTCCATTCTCTCGACGCACCGCGTTTATAGGTGAGAATACGCCGCGCGGCGAACGCTGCGACGGGATCGACCGCATAAAGTCCTCAAGATTGGCGCGCGCTTGAGCGGCCTCAGCACGGCAGCGTCTTTGCCGTCCGGAAGGCGCAACTAAGGAAAAAAGAAACAAACAAAATCAAAATCAGTGTCTTGTTGAAAGCGTTCGCTCCTTCTGCTCGGAACGTCTGCTATGACCTCAACAGTTGCTGGCTTGAGCACTGCGCTAGAGATCTTTCCTCTTCAAAGTGTTCATAAAACTGTTTTGGGCGCCGTCGAGACACGAAACTAGAACCAATGACGAAACAGTGTCTAAGCAAAACGCGTAGCGCAGTGCCAAGTTCAACATGACGCGGTTCACCCAGAAAACGACTTTAAAAACAAGCATGACTCCCATAGAGATGCCTGGGAATCCGGAACTGCGACAGGCTGCCATTAGTCGCATATCGAGTAGCCATCTGGTGTCGCTGCTTGCAACCAAGGTTAGGAGAGGACTTTGACAGGCAGCTGCGACGCGCGCAGTGTCCACATCTATATAAAGGGTGTTCTCTTTTCTTTTTTTAACATTACCCATTTGTTTTTATTAAGTTGTGAAAGTTACATTTATGCGGTTTGTGCAGGTGAGTTATACGGCCAGGGGGACATTATGTGGGCGACTAATCTTTGCAATAAGTTGGATAATTAATTAACATTCGTTAAATAACTTTTAATTAGTGAAAATAGACATACGGTTCCAATTAGAAACTTAGCGTTATCGAAAACCACTATATCAACTCTTTTTAGAACGACTTGAAGCTCGTGGGAAACTCGGGGCGCACCAAAGTGACCATTCGTGCAGCAGGCGCAAAGCTAGCAGTGGCGGAACGCGGATGATTAGATTATCATCGCGTTCCGCCACTGCTAGCTTTGCGCCTGCTGCACGAGTGGTAACTTTGGTGCGCCCCGAGTTTCCCACGAGCTTCAAGTCGTTCTAAAAAGAGCTGATTTAGTTGTTTTCGATTTCGTCAAGTTTCTAATTAGAACCATATGTCTATTTTCACCAATTAAAAGTTATTTAACGAATTTTATTTAATTATCCAACTTATTGCAAAGATTAGCCACCCACATAACCTCCCCTGGCCGTATAACTTACCTGCATAAACCGCTGTTGCAAAGCTTACGTCGGCTCGCGTCGAGAGTCCCGGAGACATCTGTGCTTCGAATGAAGCATGGTAACCCGTTCCAGGAGTAGGCTTGCACGCGGCATTCGAGGCGCTGATGTTCCGGTAACTTATACGTTATGCGTAACGTAAGGACACGCGAGGAAACTCTCCCGCGTAAATGAGCCTTACGTCGAACGTTTGTTTTTGAACGTGGTTAAGTTGAACGTGTGTTTGTGTATTTTCTAGCACCGGCTATACTTCGTTTCACCTCAAGTCCACACGCAGCCGACGCTACGAGCTGAGGGGATCAATCAGGCAGCGTAAAAAGCGCACCATTATGATGTTCGTTATGTTTCTGTAAGTGTACTATCATCGCTCAACCAATCAACCAAGTATAGACCAGACACAGAAAAAAAAAACGCAAGAGCAGGCCGCATAACGTCATTGGTTTAGCTGGTGATTAAAGCGAACACACAACGACGACCGGCGCCGTGACGAGGCACTTTCAGCGCTGCTTGAATGGCTCCATCGGATCGAGGCGTTGCCAGCGATAAGACTTAATCTCGAAACGGAGTCTAGAAAGTTCGCGTTGGGAGGCGGGACAGATGAGAGACATCCCTGCCGTTCTCCTTCCGTCTGTGACTGTATAGTCGCGTCTGATGTAAGAGTCTCAAATCTAGGGCCGCAAAAGCCTAGCACACCAGCAAAGTAGCGCATGGATATGGCGCCAAGATCGTGTCCATAGCCTCCTATATACTGACAAAGCCTGGCAGATCGCCACGAGAAGCTGCCGCCGAAAGGGAAAAGGTACAGCGGCAGACAACGAATGAACGGAGAGCCTCGTGACTGGCGCCCCGCTGCGGCGAGACGCCGAAACACACTTCTTCCGAGCGAACAGATGTGTTTCGGATCCTCGCCGCTGCAAAAGCTGTGCGCTGACGTCCAGGTTCCCCGAGAAATGACTCTTTAATCTTCTGTGCTACCAAATCCTCGCGCTACAAATCTGCGACCGGACACACTATTGCTCCGTCCTCGAACTGACAGGCTTTGTGAGTATACAGGAGGCTATGTCTTGTCCAGTGCACTGGCGCACCCCATTATTGGTCAGCGGCGTTGCGGGGAAGTATTCTTCTTTTCCATTAATGCCAGCATGCTTATAATTGAAGAGCGTCGTATTAAAATGCAATATTGTTTAATGGCCTCTTCAGTGCAAAATGCTGGAGCTTGAGGTTCAACAACAGAAGAGAATGGGTGTTACAAGGATTTGTAGGAAAAGGGGGGGGGGAGGGCTTCAGAAGCGTGTATTTTATATCTGGCCCTATTAACGCGAACTTCTATATTATTCAAGTGTAATGTAGTACTGAACGACAACAACACATTCATGTAATCAACTGCTTTATTAAATTGACCTGCAGATGAGAGCAAGTTGGGCATCACCGCTGTCTATAAGGAAAGGGACAACAACAAGGAGACCGTAATGTCTTTTCCGCGTAGAATTGCCAGCTCCAGCGAAGGTACTTCCGAAGTTCTATTGGCGGAAACAACGTACACCAAGAAGAAAGTGGCACCTTCGTTTTCAGTCATCCGGATGTCAGTACCGAGCGATGACGCCTCGAAAGAAACGGGCCGCAACCTACACCCGTTTTGCAGCTCTGAAGAGGGACCTCTGATCGTGTCCGAATCGACTTCACTCTCCTTCATGTCCTCCAGATCGAGCCTCTCTGAGCTCCACAGGCCAACGGACCTCGAAGGCCTCTCAAGACTAGAGGGCCTCGAAGTACCTACGAAGGAAACGGGCGATGGGAAGTTTACCGCCAGTGGAGCAGTGCCCACCTCTGCCGTTCAGACCTGCGACTTCAATATCAGTCAATTAGGCACACTTCAGGCGGGCTACGGAGAAAAGCGGACATCTCGACTGAGCATTAACGAGCGACAGTCGTCCATAGCCACTGAGCATATCTGCAACGAGTACATACTTCGAGCAACCATGATGGCAAGCCAGCACGACATCAGCGAACAAACTGCGTCCTTAAAACACCCTGCACTGACCTTGTCGTCGACACTGGACGAAACGGACTACATCTGGCACCGAACCAGCAATTCACCTGACTGTGGAGCATGGACCACAGTAAGGCCTCTGGACCTGCCCGCAGACCCCACAGCACCTAATAGCCCTAAGTTGGTGGAGTCTGAAGACCTTGGCATCATTTCAAGTCATCTTTGGGGAAGATCGCCCCACTTCGAAAAGGTGGGTCGAGGGAGCCGGTTCCACGATCCCCCAAAATTACGAAACCTAGTTCTCAGGAATCATCCACTTGTGAGCCTCTTGAAGCCTCCGTTACCAGAGACTTGTAGACGAAGCAGAGGTAATTTTCCCAAACAGACGTCCTGCTCACCAGCGAGGGAGAGCTCTTTTTCCCTGCTTTGCTGGCACCTAACGCAGCAGACCAAGATCCTGAAGTCCACCCGGGCCATAAAAACGTCACACAAACATTTCCGACAGGTGCGAGTTGTAAAGATACGAGGAGCAATATTTCGGAGGTTTTTGACAGGAAGAGAGCTTTGGAAGCAAGCTCAGAGATGCTTACACACGGCAGTTCTACTGTCACAATGCAACAAGCGTTTATGCAAGATCACTCCCAAATCAGACTCTTGCCGTTACATCTGTCTGCGTCTGAAAAGAGCTTCGTGTCAGTCCATGAAAAATTTCCGTTGGGTAAGACACCATACCCATCCACTCTCGCTGGGCTGCCTTCTTCGGAAAGTCTCTGTTATCCGTCGAACTTGGCTAATGTAGCCACGACTGCGGTCACAGCATCCGTAGAAACGGTAGAACCCAACAAATTCAGCAAGCCTTACATCCTTTTTAGTGAGAGAAACCGACAGCTCTCGACGAAGATACTCCAAGACACCTGCTTTGAATCCATCTATAATTCCATTTTGGATGTGCAAAGCTCATTTGTACCCGACAACACTGTCGTGCCGGCAAACGTCCCTAATCTTTCGTTGCCAATTCCTTCTTCATCTAGCTCTGCAAACCAGAACCCAACATTTGAGGCCTGCACATCGGACCTAAGCAACACAATGAGCCTACAGTCGTCGGACACATCTTCGCTTTTAGTTAAGCCTTGGGCGACGCAGACCGAGAAAAAGACCTTCTTTAAGTGTATTGGCTTCGTCCGCAAGCAGCACCCCAAGAAATGGCGGCACTCACGCCACAAGATGACGCCTCTACTCCAGGCCCCGCAATTTAAGAATTCTCAGGCCCTCCGTCCACTTGCACAGCTCATGCAGGAATTCCAGTCCAGCTGTTCTCTTGCACCAGCCAGTGTCCCCGACACCAGAGCCGCAACAAGGGCTCAAGACAAGCCCAAGGGCAAGGCGTCAAAATTCAGGAGAGCATCAGCAGACGCACCTGGAGCAGCCACATCCCCTGGCATTACGAAAACAAGGTAATGCGGATCCAAGAGACGCCAAAGAGGGGCTGCCTCCGTTATTCTCCATCGACGATTTCGGGACCGATTCTGAATCCTCGATGCTTCCAGACCCGACACTGCTCGACTGGTCCGATGACGAACTCGCAGATCAATAAGGTGCCATTGTCGTGGTACAAGCGTTTTTTTTTTTTAATATTGATATAGATTTGGAATTTAAAATGAACCCTCTCTAAGATGGGTGTCATGACCCCGATTAGTATTCACTAGAGTATTGAACCAATACCACCTTGAAGACGAGGCCTATGGATGACGTCATCAGTAGTGAACCCCCGACCTGGCCCAAGTGGCAAGCATGCTGAAGATCGACGGGAGACACCACCAAAAGGCAGACGCGTCCGTCTTGGCGTCGCCGCGTGCTATCGTCGAGCTCGTTGTGAGGCGCTGCAAAAGGTGCGTGCGGCGACGCTCACGAAAGCTGGTCGTCTTCCAGGTGGTGTTCAGTGAACTCGCACCCACAAGCTGCAAATTGTGTCCAAGTTTATCAGTAACGGGACACATGGGACAGAACATCGTAAACTCCCCCGTGAACTCCCTGCAGTGCGGTATGCGCAGCGGGAGCGGCGTTAATTAAAGCACCCCGGCTTTTGATGTGCCCTCTGATATTAAATCTGTGCGGGTCAGCGGGGTTTGTAACGTTACTGCCACGGCTAAGCAGACATGATCGTATTTGATAATATGATAATAAAACGCATTCTTTTTTGTCATTTGAGGTACCACTGTAAAAAAACGAAGACCCGTTTTTCTTCTTTCTTTTTTTCTTTTTTCTTTCTTTCTTTCTTTTTTACATTGTGCGTTATCTCAAAAGAGGCAATGAAGTAACTTTGATTTTGAGGGAATTTAAGCTGTAATTGTTAAGTTTTAATTGTCCCGTTACTTAGGGGAGACTCGATGTCGCATTTACTGTGAATAGCGGAATTGCGCGTCATTGTCGGAAAGCAAGAAATGAATAATGGCTCAGCCTCTAGCATTGTGGTGGTCGCCATGGGAGGACGTTTCGTGGCAGGTGCCAGGATACGTTATGGCGAGTTTCTAAGTTTTGAAATTTTCGGCTCAATTTATACATAAATTATTCTATTGCCGACAACATCTTCATACATATTCGGGTACAAGCCTGCCTCATTTCAGAGTCAAAGAGTGCGTGTGCACAGCTTTGCTCTTAAAGGGCGAGTGTTTCTGAGCGGTGCAATTTTAAATGTTCGTTCGTGTGGCGCGAGCTTGGCTCGCGTTCCGAAGCGAAGAGCCTCGTTCATTGTGGACCGTGGAACTCGCACGCTAAACTGTTGACTTGTAAGTAGGGCTAGGCGCCGATTAAAAATTTTAACCCGATTAATCGCCGCCCTTTAATCGATTAATAAATTGATTAATCGGTTGCGTTAATTTTTTTAAATAACATTAAAAATAATGCAACAACTCGACTTGCCTTTGAAGACTTCTTTTGCTCTCTGTTACACGGCGCAAAGGACATTTAGAATTGAGGATACATATAGTTCAACGATTTAAAGACTCACATATGTTTGCTCCAGCTCCGAAGAAAAAGACATTTGACCACATTCTCCGACAGGAAAACAAGAAGACACAGTTTGGGCGATGCTTTCTTCTTTTTTCAGAGAAAGGAACCTCGATGAGAAGGCGTTGATTGTTGTCTGCGTTTTGGCGGATGGTCCTTGCAGCAGCTACATGGGTGCTTCGCACGTAGGCGATATACTGAAGTGAATTTACGCTTCCACTCTGCGAAAACGGCTTTTTGCAGATGATGCAGTGGACTTCCTTCGACTTAAAAACTTCACCGCTGGAGTTTATTTCAAACCCAAACTTTTCAGCGAGATTGCCTTTCATATTCCTGAACTCGTCCATTTTTACGTGCCGAATACTGGAACAAGTAACCATGGCGTTGTTAGCTACCCAGCTTGTTTTTCTGCTTGTTTGTCTTGCCTGGGCAGGATGTGTAATAGATCCTCAACACGTGAAATTTCGCGGTTGCGCGGGGATCAATTGCAAGCCCGGCTTGTTCGTTTGGCCTCGGCAGAACTGTAATGTATATCCTCGAACACATGACGCTTCGCGAGCGCGAGAATGGAACCTTGCTCATAGCACCTGGCTGGGAACGGACTTCTTTTGAGTACCGATTAAAAAACCGATTAACTGGTTAAAAAATTTGATCGCGATTAAAGCCTTAATTTATTAATCGGAAGGTTAATCGATAAATTGCCCGCCCCTACTTGTAAGTATTGAAATGGTATTATAACATCTTTATTTGCCATTTACAGTGGTGGAGGCCGAGAAAAAAGAAAAGCCGCACGAAACGGCTTGACGAGCTCTCGCATTCTACAATTGCATTCTACAGCAGTGACAGGGCGAGAAAGAACTAAAAACACACATGCACATCAAAATCATTAGTCGTCTACAACAAAATGACACATCAATGCACGCCACTCTTTCATGTTGATTGTATCTAAGTGAACATCATTAAGAAAAAAACAATTAAGCAGTTTAGGTGATCTGTAGGCTAACATTTCTTTTCCTAGGTTTAATCGGGAAGTAGGTATATTCCAGTATTCAGGGTGGCGAAATTGATAATTGGGAACGCGTTGGTTGAAACCAGACAATTCCTTTATGTAAGTACGGTTAATGAACAATTCATGTTTATACTTTGTAGAAAGCCTATAATTATACATGATGTAGATGCTTAATATATTATACATTCTAAACAAGTTTTTTGTATGCGAGCAGACCTGTACATCAGCAATAAGCAGTATTCAGTGGGCGCCATATTTGTGGGTGATGTCTAGAGCGCATGCTCTGAACGAGCCCACATTAATAGGCTGCTAAGACCGGCAATCTTGAGGGTGCGGAATGCACGTTACAAAAGAACTGTGGAAGCTCGCCATCAGCACACGCTCAGCATTCGCGCACACAGCTATGGCCGCCAGTGAATACTTCCTATTGTACGTAATAGAGTCACTAAATAAGCTACGCTTCAGAGTAACGACACTTGGCCATATTGTGGCTTAAATTCATGGTTGCCAGTTAACTGAAGCTTTATCTGACATCACAGGAAACGCTTTTCCGTCCTCCACAAAAGTTGAAACAGTCCGCGACAGAGAAAAGCAATATTACATGAGCTTCCTAACACCGAATCAAATGCTGAGGAAGTCGCACTTTTGAATCATGACGATCTGCAGTTGCGTCTGCTCTGCACAAGCCCCAATATGGCGGCGCCCACAACAATGTCGGGGAACGGAGTGCCGATACTCTAAGCGCAGCTCATTTAGTGGCTCTAGTACGTAACATTCGTTTTCGGAGTACGTGTATTTTCTTAAGATTTGTTGCCGTGGTAGTACCACAAACCTGGTGGTAGTAATTTAAATGAGCGAAAAATATAAATTCATATAGTAATACTTTAACTTTTCGCGTCGAAGTTCAATCTGCACGGCTCATATGGTGAAAAGCACAACTCGGCTTTGTTTCAATCTTACAAAACGAATGCTACGGACGCGAAGCCGAAGCCATGGGAGGCACCAATGGACCGCTCGCGGACTGGAGTCACCTAAGAGCTCTTGCTCTGTACCCGCTTTGTGGATAGAGGGAGTCACCAGGTGCATCATATGGATAAACAGTACGCTTCACCTAAATTCAATCTGGGTCACGAGGCGAATACTAGTTACGTGCGCGAGCACGTAGCTATGATGTCTTTAGTTGTCGTTGCCATGATGTCTTTAGTTGGATTAATGTTACTGTCACTGATGGAAGTAGGAGTAACGTTAGTCCCGTCACACTGTCAAGTTAAGGGTGTTGGTTCAGAAGAACGCAACCACTTGAAGCTTCCACCAAATACTTTACTAGGGGAAATACATCCTACTCTGTTCATTTGCATTAGACTACTCTGCTTATTTGCCTTAGACGGCGCGCCTACTGCGCCCATTTTTCCCCTGGTGGTTTGGGCGTCTCGTCGCGCCTGTAAAAAACATAATTTTTGCTCTAAAAATGTTTAGCAAAGAAGGCACCACAGGCTTTGAGCAAGCACTTTCATGGACCAGCGGCCTTGGGCGCGCCTTTCACCCACCGGTGAGGATGCCTGATGACCGCTATACTACCATGGATATAGGTGGCGCCTCCCACCACTCCCAATTCAATGCCGAAAAACCCAAAGTTGCTAATCATCCAGCCATTCAAACAACGCCAAATCTGCCTACACCGAGGCCATTTTATTATCGGAGAGTCGGATGTGTTCCCCCTTGTAAAGTATTTGCTTCTACCGTGCTTTGTGGAGCCCACACCATTGCGCTTCTCGTTCGCAACTGATAATAGGTAGCCATGGATCACAGCTCGTGACGTCGCCAGCCTCTGCTCTGCTATTTGTTCTTAGCGTGTTGGCGTTCAGCAAGCCATCCGGGAGCGAGCTGATAAACCCGTGTGCAGACGACAAGCAGGCTGGTATAGGACATGGTAGATACACGGCCTCCGATTTTTCTTCATTTTTAACATTTCACCACTCCCTTCGAATTGAGCTTTGCAAAAAGAGAAGACGTAAAACTTCTTCCGAAACTACGCTTGTGTGCCCAATTTCCGGTATGTACATTTTGGAATTGGAATTTCGCGAAGTGTGCAAAATGTGTCGGTCCTTGCGGCCGCACCCTGTATAACACCTGCGCGTCAAGGCATCATTAGTGAATGCCTGACTCTTAACAACGAGCAGTCGCGCTGCAGCTGGACGACAGTACGACGCAAAGCGACAGACGCGTTCGTCTTGGCGTCGCCTATACTCCATCTCATGAGTTGCGTGCAGCAAAGGCAAAAGCACAGGCGCGAGCGCTTGCCTTTCAGATTTGCCTTCCTTTCACGAGCACTCGCGCGGAAGGAAAGCAAATCTAAAAGCCATGTGCCCGCGCCTGTGCCTTAGCCTTTGCTGCACGCAACTCCTGAGACAGAGTATAGTGCTAACGTCGCGTTCGCTGTGAGCCGCTCCAAGGCGCGCAGGCCTTTTCTTCTATTAAAAGGTTAAAAGGCGCAAACTGAAACAGGACGAAAGAAGACGCACGTATGACAAGGACAAGCGCCGAAATTCGTCCTGGTTGAGTTAGCGCCTTTTAACCTTTTAATCGATAAGTACCAACTAGCCCCGACCAAAGTTTTATTGCACCTTACCTTGTAGGTGGCAGTGACCTTAGCACCAAAATGGCGGCGTCCACAAGATAACCGGGCGATGCGGTGCCGATACTCTAAGCCTAACTCATTCAGTGGCTCTAGAGAGCATACTCTAAAACTAGGTCTCTGAAGCTTACAAAAAATTCTTGATTCACCTCAATTCTACAAAAAACTTGGTACACATATTTGCGCAGCATCCTTCGGGACTTGTAGTGGATATAGCAGCCTTCTTTTATTACTTTGTTTTTGTTATACCATAATATATTATAACAAGCTTAATACGTTTTTTCATGTAATGGTGGGCACGGCCTATATTTTTTGTTGCGTCTCATAAACTGTTCGAAGTCAGAAAACCGCAAAGCCGAACACCGGCATCCTGCATTCGACGTTGGCAGTCGACCAGTAAGTAGAGGCCACCGTTGTTAGCACAAAGTCAGCTAGCTTCGGGTTTACCCGCTAATTTGTGCAGTGGTAGGACGTCGAGGTAGCGATCACGAGGTCGTTGCTTCTATTCCCCTTCGGGCGTGTTTGAAATGTCCGTATTTCTTCTCAATATACCGCATCATTTACAGACTGTCCTCTGAAGTACGTGTTTAACATTGCATAACGCTTTCCATGGGGTTCCGTCACACCTTGCTCAGGTATCCCAGCCCTCAAACACATTCTGCGTTTAAAGAGTCCCAACGTGCCACTTTATGTTTGAGGTGATTTAATAAGACGAAGAAGAGAATGACGCGTGAAATTAGGACAAAACGCCACGCGCGTAGCTCGAGCCTCCTGGAAGTCTCCTTCGACGGCTTCCCATTGAAACTTCCGGCGGGGCTTCGCAGTGCGGCTCAAGCGAGACGCCTTCTCTGGCTCCAGACAGCGGCTCCAAGGTCCCCGGTCCTAAGGCTTTGGAGACTCACCCCTTGTGCGTCACATTGGAGATTGACGCACATCATCGGCAAAGGGACGCGCGCGTGCTTTCCGATGCGTCGCAGATTTCGGGAGGACAAAGCGCACGTTTTTATAGAGTCAACGCGAGGTACACTTCTCGGCGTTCTTAACTATCCACCTCTTAGAAGCGGAAGGACTAAAAGTGTTTAAGGTGATCGCGAAACAATTTACTTCTGCTTTCGATAAATGTTTCTCGGAATAAATTCTGCGACCGTTCGAAACTTACGAAAGGCTCATTCAGCTTTCACTCCCAGCGCTAAACGTGAAAGAAAATGGGGAGTTGTAGAATACGTGGCCCATTCGATTTTGGGTCTTCCAACCAGCGGTGTTCTATACACGTTCCTCTAAAACAAGAATGAAAGCTCATTCTTCGTTTCTGCCCAATCTTGAAAGGAGTTCCTTTTACAAGTTCCAGAGGTTCGAAAGGAACGCGTTTTCGTTACATTTCCAAGATGGGAACGTTTTGTTACTCAAACGTGACTTTAGCGTATTTTAATAGAATATTGTGCCGGATAATCCGTAGATAAAATAAAGCAAGCAAGCGAGAATGCCACATCGAACTATGTTTTGAGTCGCCACGAATATTAATTGGGGTTGTGTGGATACTTATGCAGCGTGTAGTTGGTCAGCCAATTCAAAGTTGTGACGAGTCACTCTCTGGAGTGTAGCAATTTAGACAGTGCAGTACAACCGCTAGCCTGGGGTCTTTAACGTGCATCACGCAGTACAGATACACGACCGCACGCCGGTACGATGCTCATCCAGACCGAAACGGTCAGGGGTGGGGATTGAACCCAGGATCCCTGGGTTCTGCAGCGCGAGCTTTCGCTCCACGTCCTCCGAGCTGGTGTGCCCTAGCCCACTCAGCCACCGATCCGATCCTCCCTTGAGTCGCCAAGATCGATTTCGGACACTTCACCGTCACTTGAAGTTGGAGGTTGAAATATTCAGTAATAAAAAACCTACTTTTTTTTTTTACAAAATTCGGCTAAAATATTAGATTTACAAAAGCCGTTTCTTCTGCCATTTTCTCGAAAACGTTAGTAGTTTGCGTTCCAATTCCCCCGATTCAAAATGGAACGGCGACGTTTCTCCTTCGTCCTATAAAGAACGTGTTCCAGAAACGATCGTTCCTTGGAACGCCGTTTTGTACAATACTGTCAAAAAGCTCAGAGCGTCGCACTGCGTATGCGTAGCACTTCTGCGCTTGCGCAGTGCGACTCCCAAGCTGCTCGGGGGCCCCCTATTTTAAAACTCTCCCATGAAACAGCACTCCGCAAGTAATAAAGCTTTAGTATTTTGTATTTGTTTAGACGGCTGTAAGTTACTCAGCCCCAGTGGGCATCTGGTGGCTCCCCTGTAGATGAGAAATTTAGCCAGTGCAGTATATCACCGCCAAACTGGCGCTTTAACGTGCACCACGCAGTAGCAATGCACGACAGCAGGCCAGTATACAATGCACCCCCATATCGACACGTGCAGGTGTGGGGATTGAACCCTGGTTTATTGTCGGGTACTGCAGCGTGAGCATTCACTCAACGTGCTCCGAGTTGCATGACAGAACAATTCCAAGAGACATGCATTTCCTGCACCAAGTTGTCCGTGGTTCTATATGGATTACGCAGAGTTGTTGATGGCGCCGAGGTTTCGTGCGTCCTCTGGGCGGACCTCCCATGCAGTGCCGGAACACTGTTTCTCCTGGTGTCGGTCAACTCGCACAGTGCTGTGTTTATTGACAGATAAACATAGCACCTGTTGCTACAAGGGCTGACAGGTCGTTGGTTGATGATGTCAACAACATTGTGTATGTTCAGGTATTAACAATAGGAATGACCGGAATCGTCCACTCATGGCCGGTTCTCGATGCCTTTGACGTGGACTTTTTTCTCGGGGTCCCGCTTCCGCTTTCTCTTTGTGGGGATGCCCGCTTCCACATGATAAGTTTCAACAGCACCTGCAATTATATGTTTATTGACAGAGATATTTTCTTTTGATCGTATTGTTCAGTATCTTCTGACTTCGCTTGTGTTTTTACGAGAGAGCGCATTGCTGCCCTGGCTACCCGACTTTTGGCGAGAGCTCAAATACATTTATTAATATAAAGAAAATTACGACAGTAAATTTTGCGAAGAGATTCAAGGATTAGTTTATTTCTAACCTCGAAATTGCACCGCGGCAAATTAGCTTTTGACAACGCGGTGTTGCGTGGGAATATACGTGTGCCAAGATTGTTTCCGTATGCATGTTCGTGTAAAGTGCGTAACTTACAAATCTATACGTGATATTACTTTATGACCTCTTTGAATTCAGACATGTGAGGGTTACCGACTGAATGAGATTCTTTTTCACTGCTCCTAATTGAAAACGTATTTGATCGTAAGACCTTGATATGCAACAATTAATAAATTGTTATAAAACGTATTTCTTTAATAAAAAAAAGGTTCGCTTCTCTATGAATTGGTTGTCCTGACGCAGGAGGGATTGAAGCTGTGGGTTGTAGGGGAGGGTTTTGATTTTAATTTTGTTGCATCAAATCGCGGATCCCGGTGTCTCGGATATAACGTATTGATAGGGAATCCAGGATTCGCTTTCTGTGCTGTGCCTTTTCCTTGGGTTGTGTCCAGTCGCCCAGCTGCTTTGGTCGCCTTGACACGTAGCTGTCACTGCGAAAGCTACGGGAGGTATTAACGTGATGTAATTTTGCTGTGTTCTTGAAGCTTTTGCGCGCGGTGACTTACTGTATCTTAAGATATCTGAGGTAGATAACGATAATCGAATAGCCGAATAACAAATAATAAAATATTAATATAAAAACATATTTTTTTAATATTCAAAAAATATATTATTCTTGTGTACAGCTTAATCATGACAGGTGTATACATTCGTGGGAACACTAAAGAACCCGTGTACGGGATACCGGGGGTGAACAAATTGATAACGGGGCCCTGCCGCATGTAGAAATCTTCCATGTTTTTTTTAATCCCGCCCAACCACCATATATCATTAGGCTACTATAGTTAGGCATTCAGCTTTTTCGCCGCTTCTCTCAGTAAATGCCTAAATGACTAATAACTAGTAATGACTAGAAACACAAGGCGTGATGACCCTCGAGGATCTCATCATCACTCCTTGGTTAAGAAAAATACACGAGTACTCTTAAGACTGCTTACGTGTAGGAAGGCGAAAGCCCATCAAGGACGACGTCGAGGACTACGTCTAGACGACTTCTAGGACAACCTCTAGAACGATTTTAAGGACGACGTCGAAAACGACACCTAGAGGACGACGTCCGGGACCTCTAGGACGACGTCAAGAACGACGTCCTGGACGACTTGTAGGGCGACCTTAAGGACGACGTCGAGGACGACGTTGAGAACGATGCCTAGAGAACGACGTCTAGGACGACTTCTGGGACGACCTCTAGGACGACCTTAAGGACGACGTCGGGAACGACGCCTAGAGAATAGGGAGGCTCTAGTTAGGGTGGGCGCAGCTGCTAGATCGGGGATCACGGGATATGGACGCCATTTAGTTGCTAAAGTTTGCTGGGAGTGCACGGGGAAAATGTTAGTTTTACTCCTAACTCAGGTCATAAGAGCCCAATAATGTGCTCGAATAATTTACGCAAGGTATAAATGGTTACTTTAACATAGTCACCAGTTTTAGCCCGATAGGTTAAGTATTTGTTTAACGCGTAAAATGGCAAATTTCGCCATCAGGGACGTTGCTGCTTGTCTGGCAACGCTGATTTCTCCTCTCGACGTTTGCAATTCCCGGAGCGAGAAGGAAGCGAGAAAGGCTACGCCAAGGCGTTCTTTGCTTGAAATAAGAGGCGAGGGGAGGAAAGGCACATGCAGCAACCATAGGGAGCAACAGAGCAGGCCACTACTCTCGTGCAGGCAACATTGGCGCATATCCTTTCTCAATCCTCTGCCGCTGTAATGAGCATCGTACCGGCGTGCGGTCGTGTATCACTACCTTGTGGTGAACGTTAAAGACCTCAGGCTAGCGGTTGTACCGCACTGGCTAAATTGCTCATCTACAGCTGAGACACCAAACGCCCACTGAGGCAGACATACTTCCGGCTGTACAAACATACACAACAACAAGTTGCTTTTTCCCTCAGGCGCCGCCATTGAATTGCAAACGCTCTCCTGGATTTGAGTTGCGCCCACCCTAAATAGAGCCTCCCTACTAGGGGACGACGTACAGACCGACATCTAGGACGACGTCGAGAACGATGCCTAAAGGACGACATCGAGGACGACGTCGAGAAAGGCGCCTAGAAGAGGGTATTTAAGGATGCTGTGGCTTATTTGAGTGGGCGGCCACGTTTGCCTGCGTGATGCCGCTGCAGATGTAGACACTGCTGCCGATGTCGAGGCCGTAGATGTAGACGGGGTCGCCTCACAGTCCATCGCACGAAGTACACAACGAGCACAGCCCAGATGAAATTGGAAGCGCAGCTTTTCAGATCGGAGCTGTTAAGGGCTAATTCCCCCAGTATCGTGTCCGTCGCCAAACAAAATGATGACACGAAACTCTGGACAGCTGCCGCCACCTATGAGCGACGACGGCAACCAGACAATCGGCTTGCCGGTTGTCTGGTTTCCGCTGCCGCTTACTGATGGCGCAACCTTTCCAGCCTTTCCACTCTGGCTTCCCGACTTGCGGCCCGTCATCACTTCATTCCCACCATAGTACAGCCTCGGCTGGTCTTCCTTCTTCACCAGAGTGGAAAGGCTGAAAGTTTCTACACGACGCTCCGCCGGTGACATCACGCCGGTGACGTATGATGACACTTGATGACATCACGCTTATGACGCTTGATGACGTCTTCTTATGGCCATCAGAACGCCGAGGCTTGTTTTTCACGTACTGTGACAAGTGAGGTCATCTTAGAGGTCTAGGACGATTTCTAGGACGACCGCAAGGACGACGCCAAAGACAACGTCGGCGTCGTGCCGCGTTGTCTTTGGTACGTACCGCGCAATCGCATTTTTATGGCCACTTCGATTTCTCGCTCAATGGAGCAAGTAAGGCTGTGGCCTTAAAACCGATACACATTTTCGCTAGAGTGACTCATGCTCGGTTACGCATCAAGCACCACCGGCAAGACCTAGCTTGACCATTAGAAATATGAGATGATATATAGAGCATACCCCCCCTGCCAAACTCCCCCCCCCGCAAAAAAAAATCTTTCATTGTGTGGGTGTGTTTTGTTTATCGCAAAAATAACCCACGCATCACCGAACGTTCAGTGTACGCCCCAATGTACCGCTAGCTCTCCGGATCAAATGCCAAAGTTTCAAAAGTTACAATTATCTTATTCAAAAGATGAAGTATTTTTTGAAAGTTTTAATTGAAACAAAATGAGGTCTGTTCTCAGTAACGTAGTTCGCGCCATTCGTTCTCTTGTATTCGTGAGCTTCGTTGCCCCCCCCCCCTTCTTTTTTAGCATCACAAGGTTAAGAAAATCCGTTGATAACGGTTCTTTCCCAAACTTTGGGCGACAATTGAGCGTTCCACGACACGTACTTACTTTTTTGTTATTAAGGAAACACTAAATTTTGGGGGACTCTCTGTATATGCCGTTTAACACAAGCCACCGTCTGCAGTTCGTGCACTTCTCCCAGAAATAACACACGGCCGTCACCATTTCCAAGGTCGTAGAATAGAAAAGGATGGTCCACGAAGAAGAAAGGAGGTGCCGATTTGGACATTACCGCCTTTGTAGCAGCGCTGGCAACCGTGCCTTCCTCGTTGACCTCGATGGCTGCTTTGAGCTTGATCTCAGTCACTGTCAGTCCTTTGTCCTCAGTGATACTCGACAAATCGGCGTGTGCTAAGATCGATCCCACTCCCAACCTTTTCAGGGGAGGAACGAGTCCGTACTCCGTCTTCAAACCGAACTTGGGAAGTGTAATCCTGAGATCTATCTCCTTCAGACTTCTATGCAGTTTACTCATTCTCTCGACAGTCATGTCGTTCCGAAGTTGGGCGAGTTCCGTTTTCTTACGTGGAAGTACGATGATCATGCTTGTGTAGCTTCCCTGTATAAGATAGTTCTATGGCGCCAGACTTCAAGTCGGGCTCGAAGGTGAAGCGTACTCTGCCCCTCAGCTTCGTGTATTCTACCTTAACCTTCTTAGACCCGCTGTTGTAAAAAGAAGATGACACTTCATCTTTAAAGTTGAACGGTCTCTTCCATAGACCCTTGAAGTAAATAGCAGCTGAAAATGACCATTGCCATGTTCGCAGACATTTCTTTTCCGGCGACGTTTGGGATTTTGCCTCTAGTCTTGTTCTTCACCCACTCGTTAATCTCGGCCGTTGTTTCAGAACCTTCCGCCGCAAGTCCACCGACCGAAACTTGGCACCAAATCTGTCAACGAGCTCCTTCCGGTAACTTTCGAGGACCTTTAGCTTCTTCTGTACAAGTACCGCGTTGGCTACGTCCAAGGTTATATGTTGTGGTCAGTGTGCTGTCCTGCCAGAATCTTCTCGTAAGACGCTAGTACATATTCTCTGCTAGGCAGTCCCAATGCGGTGTGTCCAAGAGCGTTTGAGAGTTCCGCTTCGGACTTGCCCCTTGCGCCGGCGTAAACCATGGCGAGGTCGACGGAGATGCTGGTTGGAGAGAAGAAGAGGTTCGCTTTCGGCTTTTCCCTGGATAGTTTTTGGAGAATCTTGAGGGCAAAACGGTTGTGTGCTCGGACTATCTTCACATCGTTATCTTCAGCGCCGCAACTGACTTCGCCTTTTTGCAGATCAAACAGGACGAGAGAAATCCTTTGGACAAGCATCATTAAAACGAGGCAACACTCCTGGCCTCCCGGGCCTCCGATACAACAACGTCTTTACGAACAAGTCTGCGTTTATCCGCAGCAGTGTGGGCACCGTATCTGCGCAGAACTAATATTTACGTGAGATGAAGCCTCTGGGCAAGCACCGCACCAACAGCAGCATCTCCTCAGTGGCGGGACGTTGGAGCCACTGGTTGATCTTTAGCGTACATTGAATCGCTCAAGAACAACCTGCGTCATTGTTTGCTGAAATCGTTTGAAAAGTTTACCGATTGCAATGAACAATGCCCCTTTATTGGCTCTCGTCCATTGTTCGTAGACCGAAATCCGTCCATATATATTTAATTCTGTTCGGCCTTCAAAATCTACCCTTTTGTGTTCCGGAGCTGTTAGTTCCCCCACTCCTTTTGCCTCGCTCGAGTAATTGAGTAATTACTGTAAACCGGCATAATTTTCGAAAGGTTGAATATTCCGTGATTTCGGCGAAGTGTAGTTTTCAGGAATATTTCGTGGGCACAAAATTTCTAAAGTAAGACTGGTATGCTACGTATTTGTTAGCATAGCATAGGAAACCTATTTTTCGCAATGTTGTACAAGTCGCGAAATCTGCGAAAATTAGGTCCTCACAAAACTAAGTAAAGTCGTTTACAGTTTGTCGTGAACTGTTCTCAGGATTATCTATTCTAAAATACTCCCTAAAATGCGTTACACTAAAAGGCTTTCAATGTTCGTTGGAAAATGTTTTTAAAACAACGTTTTAAGAGGAATTGTTAACAAACACACTCATTTTCGTCAATTCTAGGTATGTCGTATTCCTAAGCCGCGTACGACATAATGCCTATCTGGGATTCCAATGAGACGTGACAAATTTGTACTCTGGCTAGCGAAAATAATCGTAAGCACCAGTTGTGGTGAAAAAATAAACAGAGAGAAGACGAAACGCTGCAGTCAAGAGCGGCTTTGTTCCATGACGCGTCGGGTGAACTGTCTGACGTCGCAGCGAGATAATTGCCTGCGGTCCACATAACTTGATCACGTGATAAAAACGACAAATTTGGTTGTTATGTGGTTACACATGAAGAACCCACTACCTAAGCAACACTTTAGACTAACGATACTTCAGCCATCTTGGTGCCTAAAATAATTTGTTGCTGCAGCTGTCCGAAGCTTGATCTGAAATCTCTGTAAACGCGTTTTCGTCCTCCAGGAACTTTAACACAGTTTATAACAGAGTAGAACAAGATCACCTGAGCTTCCTGGCGGCGAGCTCAGGAAGTCGCATTTTCCAATCACTACGACTGCCAATTGAGTCGGATACGCAGGAAGCACCAGAGTGAATGCATCCACAGCGAAATCGGGGAACCCACGGAGAGCAGTCATTCTAAAGCCTCAGGTCTACACTGCTACAATATGTCATACACAAACACGGCGCTTGCTTTAGACAAAATAGGGAGTTTTAGGGAGCCGTCTTGGCACATCGGATACAGTACAATGGGCCTTCCGGTACGAACTGCGCATGCGCAACCACTGAAGACTCGCACGTGCGCAGTGCGTACCGGAGAGCCCACCGTACCGTATCGGCTCCCTAAAACTTCGTAATGACAGAACGAACCACGGACACGCTGCACGAATGTCGGAAGCATGTTTTGTTCATAGATATATTGACTCCAGCTTATATTTAACCCACCTATCTTCCAAGGAAACTAGAACCCATCATGAGTTTTCCCCATAGCCACTATTTGTTCGAACTCACATTTTTAGTTGTTTTACGTTTTTCCGCGCACTTTAACCCCTTTAACAATACCCTCCGGTATTGTTAACTCCACTGGCACTCGATGATTACCATTTTTAATTCTCGCCATGTGTTATTGCGCTTTTATTATCACCATAATTTCTTTTATTTGGGCTATGATCACTTATTTCAACAGTCATTTCACCGCTAAATTTAGCGGGGAAATTGACGTCACGTGGCCACAACACCAATTCTGATTTTCTGCTTTGAAAATGACGTCACGTGACTTTGTGTCACGTCGCCCATGAACAAATGCAGTTTCCCCGCTAGCTTTAGCGGGAAAAGTTAACTTCACGTGACCTCAACACCAATTCAATTTCCCGCTAACAGTAGCGGGGCGGCTACGCCAACGGCGACGGCGACGTAGTAGAACGAAAGGGCGTTTTGTGCGCTGTTTAATCTTAGTAATGTACCAAGAAGCTCAAATTGCAATTTGACTGCGCTCTAAAACGCGATGTAGAGAAACGTCCTCTACAGCTGCCTTTGTATCCACTGCACTTGTCGAACACGTTCGAATGCGAGAGGCTAACGCGGAACGCCAGCATTCCGCGTTCCAACTTGTTTTCTAAGTGCGGTTGAGACGAAGGCTGCTGGCTTTAGGCCTACCTCGAGTCACCGAAGGTCTATCGGATCTATCCTCTAATCGTTCCAACCAGAGCTTGGCGTCTCTAACGCCCCCACGCGTTCTCGTTTTCTCATCTCCCTCACTTTCTCGGCGCGTAGGCCCGTAGCTCACGAGTTTGACCAACGCCCTCTGGCAACCGACATCGAATCTTTTTCCGTCGCGCTTCTGCCGCGCGTCGTTATACGCATCTTCACATCGCTCGCGGGCGCCGAAATGGCAGAATTTTATCGGTTGACATACATTTTCGTAAAATAACGAGAACCATGTAACAGCGAGAAAAATTCTTATCGTTTTGATAGGGCACTGAAAGCGCAAACATTGTTTATTAAAATAAAATGTAGTTTTTTCGTGCGCTTTGTTGCCGCGCGATGCTGTCACGCACTCGAAAAAACGATCTTGACTTGGGCATAATCCAACACCACCAGCGCCACTTTACGCTCAATACAAGCAATACATGGTCGCGCCTTAAGATCGCCCTCGCGCCCCTGGCCGAGAGTAATGGGCCTATTGAGCCAACGACTTGGCCGTTAGGTGTTGCAGCTACTGCTGTGACTGCAGCCTGGTTTAACGCGGGACTGCTCATCTTCCTGTACGTGATTGGTCTAGCCCAGTGGTTCTCAATGGGGGTCCGCGAAGGCATTCTAGAGGTCCGCGAAGCCCTGCCTCATCAGTCAAGCCCGGCAATAAAATATGTATTTTTTTCAGACGGAGAAGAAATGTTCCAATTTTTGGGTGAGTTTTTCTGGTTTGTATGTCAAAGAGAGAAGTCTACCTCACACTACCTCTTAGTTATATCAATTTTTTAAATCATTATTATCATTAACCTCATACCTTTCCGTTCCTTTCACCACGAACGGGGTCCTCCATAATCTCCGCCGATCCACAAGCGGTCCGCGAAACATTAATAGTTGAGAACCACTGGTCTAGCCGGTGATAGCAAATCCAGGACGAGAGCCGTGACGATGCCCTTTTAACGATGTTTGATTGGCTGCAACGGATCGTAGCCTTGGCTGCGGTCCAACTTAAAGTGAAGCGGAGTAAAGATGTTTTATATGTTTTACTATGATTATTATTATTATTTCAGCGAGCCGCCTAATACATACGTGCTTGCCTTTTTTCCCTGCTTTCTCGGTAAATGCCGGGGGAAAAAAAGCTGGAAATCGTAATCCTAAGTCATCTATAGCATAAACAAAAGGAGGCACACTTCAGCTACGGCCTAACCTCGATAAACACTGATTGAAAAAAAAAAGTGAATAAAACGAGCATATATTAAACTCTCGTTTCTCAATTACGAAACTTCGCGTTCGAACTGTTGCGAAAGCGACTCATGGGCTGTGTTCCAAATCTTACCCAAATGGATCCGAGTTACTACGGCGGATCGTATCACGTGACAGCACAGATTGAAAAACGCTGGACGCGGGTAGGTTTTAGAACGCCAGGGGTACAAAACCCTTACCCTGGAGTAAGATCGAGTAAATTTTGGAACACAGCCATGGTCACGGTAGAAACGCGCTGCCAAGAAGCCAGGGACTATGCCTTTCTACGCAAAGTTCGCTTTCGACCTCGTTATTCGGCGGAGGATGCGTTTGACTCGGGCGCCGCTTCGAGATGCTGCAATCGCACCAAATACAAGAACTGGGGCAAAACATTTGTATTTATTAATTTTTATATTTAGCGTGTTTCGAATAGGGCTTTCAGTGTGGCGGCGATTCCCGACAGTCGGCACAAATTGTTGATTAATGGAACCGCCGAACGGTCAGAGTAATTACCCTGGAATCGAGATCTTTTTTTTTTTTCGTCGCCGATGAAGAAATATTTCCGTCGTTGCCAATACAGCCTAACAGATAAGGCCTGCAAGGCCTAGTGGATCCATGCGGCGCTTGCTCGTGTCAGCGTCGACGCAAAAGCGTCTTGTCAGTGTTTCACAACGAGCGCTACCATGGAGGTTGGAAGCTTCTAAAGGCGACATGACGTTGTGGAGAAGACACACCCCCAACGATCCCGAGAGACGTTATTGGACGAAAAGGAGTGGGCTTTAAGTCAGCTTTCCTTTTCGTCCAATACCGTCTCTTGGTTATCGTTTGAGGGCGTGTCCTCTCCACAGCGTCACGTCGATTCCAGAAGCTCCCTGTCCTCCGTGAGAGCGACGCAATCACGCAGCGACGTCCCAGATCGACGTACTCGTCTGCCGCTTTGTTGGCGTCTCTGATCGACCTTCAACGTCTTTGTCAATTGGGGCAGATCGGGGGATTCCCTATCAATGACGTCGTTGCAAGGCCTCGTCCTCTAGGTGGTGTTCTTCGTGGTCGACCAACAAACAAAAATGCGTCTGTTTTGCTTTCTTTTTTTGTAATCTCACGTTTTTCCTTTCTTCTTTAGCGAAACAGTGGTTTAGAGAAGTTCCTATGCATCATTCTTAGTGTTCCAAATCCGCGTAATACTCTAATTACTAGAAATTGCGCAAAATAAAAAAGATTGATGAGCGGATATGTAATTTCACGCACGAATGTGTGCTTGCTCCAAAAAGAAAACAACGAAAAAAAAGACTAAGCTCCGAGAAGAACATGTGAACCCCTAGCTATTCCTGAAATAGCGGGATATCTATAAGAAAACAAATAACCGTCATTCGCACAGGCGGTACCCGCGCTATGATGCTTCCTTCTTTTCTTTGGAATAACGTACCGCGTCCAACTTCTTGCGCTTCTCTCAAACTTTTCCCCAGTTCTTGGAGTCATCCCCCGAGCAAAACTCCCGACACACCGGTATTTCTGTTTCCCCTTTTTATCGTGAAGCGCTATTAGTCCGTTTTCCTTCCTTTTCAATATTCCTGCTTGGCGACTTTAGTTATCCTAATATAGCGTGGACTGACCTTCGTCCCTATAGTCAACCGTTCACTTCAGACACAGGTGAGTTTATAAAATTGCGTAATGATTTCAAATGTTCTCAGTCGATCGCTCTTTCCAACAGAATTACCATATCTTCCGGACTATAGTCCGCGAACTATACATGTTTTAAAGTTGAAATTTTATCCGATGCGGACAACCTACAGGTGTGGACTATGCAAGAATTTGTTTTTTTCTAGATCGTTCACTGTGACAAGACGTGAAGGATTTTAGGAATAACGGAGTATACTGATGTTGATTTATACATGATACAAGCTTCTTTTTTAGCTAATATCGCAGGCGTTTGTCAAGGCGTGCCGTGTATGATAATTTTTACGTTCGGGCTGGGCACTAAGTGCAGCCTCTGCAGAGGGTGCGGACTATCTAAGCAAAAACCTTTATATTGACCCCAAATTTGCCCTTGCGGACTATGCACCTGACGCGGTCTATAGTCTGGAATATACGGTACGTCCACTATAGCCAAGCTATCTAACCTTAACAACATCCCCTCCCTTAATTTCTTCAGTTAGCAACATGGAGAAATTTAGTGATCTCTCAATACATTTTTATTAATGTCCCTATCCGAAGCTGACCGAAAAACAATTTCGAGATACGTGACTACGGTAAAGGTGACTTTGAGTTCATCAGCAATAAACATTGTTTTTTGACTGCTTACCTAACTTATTGGAATGTTCTATTCATGAAAATCTGGATTACCTAAAAATCAGATTGCGCATCTTACAAGTACCTACATGTCCTTCCGAATCATCTCGGTTTTTTCGCAGTCTTCATGGTTCACTAAAAGATTATAAACATTTCGTAACAGAAAAGAACGAAAATTCTGTGCAATGGTGTTATAATCACGTTGCCGCTGATACCTACAAAAATGCTAATGCAGAAGCGAAAGCTAAATATATTTTGAATAATTTACCATCCCTGTTAACAAACAATCCAGAACAGCTCTGGAATGTTATAAATCTCAATGATAAGCTCTTAATGTCTTTGTTTAATCATATGGGAGACCCTCTGTAGTTCAGTGAGTGCGCATAGGTTTTGAATATTGCATTTGTCGATTCATTTTCGGACGCTTTTTATTCCCTTTACCGTCATTACAACATAGTGAACTCATACCCTTGTAAAATAATGTAATTGATTTCTTTTTATAATTTTTAGCTTGATTAAAAGTCTTAAATCATTTTGTTCAGCGGGAGTCGACACTATTAATTCTTTTTTTTTTAAATACGGCAGACTATTGCTTTGTTGTACTTGGTAAAATATTTCATCAATCTCTTGATCTCGGTTTTTACCCTACGACTGCAAGGTGAGAAAGGTGGAACCGATACACAAATCTGGCGATAAACATTCTCCCCTTAATTATGGTCCCATATCGCCAACCAATATCCCATGAAAAAGCCTAGAGCACATCATAGCTTCACACCTCGTTAATTTTGCTTCACACCTCGTTAATTTTGCTGGAATCAAATAACTTTTTTCCACCTGAGCAACGCGGCTTCTAGAAATCATTTTAGTGTCAAACTCAGCTACTAACATTAACTCACGACCTTTGCGTCAATCTTGATCGTAGTTCCCAAGCATATTTCTTAATTTCGACAAAGCTTCCAATAGCGTATCATATAACCTACTGCTTCACAAGTTGTTCACAAAACGTTGAATCCAGCATAGTTTCGTTGATTCATGTATTTTTATCTAACCGGTCACAGTTTGTATTCATAGGCAGCACTTTACAGAAACTCGACTATATAGTTCCTACTGGGTTCTCTTCTTTACTTATATATATAAACGACTTACCCTCCTGTGTTTTATCCTCAATTAGTTTATTGGCCGATGGTTGTGTAATATACTTAAGTGACTAACGATTCCGATGTATTTTCGCTTACGTCGGATCTGAACCTCGTGCTTCAATGGTGTGGATTATGGAAAATTGAGCTTAACACTAACAAATTGCCAGGTAATGAGTGTTTGGATAGACGCGCCGAAAGACAGAAACAAATTGAAGAAGGTGACGACGAGACGGGGCCCCGTCTTGTCGTCCCCTTCTTCACTTTGTCTATGTTTTTCAGCGCTTCTATCCAGTCATGAATCAACTAGCCCAACTTAACTTAGCGTAGTAATGAGGGTTTCTCGAGATCAAAATGATGTTTCGTGTTACTATTTAAACCACACTCCTTTACAGCAAGAATCATCCCACAAGTTGGACGTTCATATGTCATCAAATTTGTCTTGGAAAATTCATATTCGATACGTAAAAAAGTAATGCCAATCGTATGTCAGTATTCATAAAGCGAAATTTTCTGTTCGTACCCTTATTTATAGAACTACTTCGACCCTCGTTGGCTCTAAACTCGGATACGCCTCTTCAATTTGGGAGCCCGGTACTGGCATATTAACATCTGCAGTTGAAATAATTCAAAATAGGTCTGTTCGCTTCATACCTCCTCTCATCGCTCTACTTTAGCCTAATATCTATGAAATCTAGTTCAAACACATATATAATTTGCATCACGTAAAGATATTTCTCGTTTATGTTTGTTTCACAAAATTTAATATAATCATTCGTTACGTGCACAAGCTACTGATGCCTCCCCTCTACGTGTTATTGCGTCTCGATCACCAATACAATATACGCATCCACTGTGTAAAACTACCGCTTTTCAGCGGTCGTTCGTATCTCGAACCACGCTTTCATAAAGCCACCTTCCAGCGTCTGTGGTAACCTTGTTCGACGTAACCTCGCTTAAAACTGCCTAAAAAAAAAAAAAAAAAAAGCTGAAAAAAGTATCGAAAAAAAAACGAGCTAGAGGTATATATTGGACTGTTTTTATCCTTTGAATCTGAATATCACGTTCCTTTTCCCCAAAGACGTAACTATACGGGAGAAAACGCGAAAAACCTCCGACCAGTCTCTATACTCTAAAAAAGCCCGTGAGTGTGCTTTCCCGCACAAGACTCGGAGAGCCAATCACCGCAACTTACGGAGGCAGATCAGCGAATGATGGTGCCGAAACATATGTTTAGACCAAAAAACGCAGCCCGAGTTGTGACATTAAGCAATACAAGCGTGACGTTTTGCATTGCTTAATGTCACAACTCAGACTGCGTTTTTGGGTCTAAACATATGTTTCGGCATTGTCATTCGCTGAGCTGCCTCCGCAAGTTGCGGCGATTGGCTCTCCGAGTGTTGTGCGTGAAAGTAGACGCACAGACATTTTTTAGAGTGTACGTCATACTAGAATCTTTCGGCCGCCAAGCGTGTGCCGCTTGCGTGGGCAATGTGTGCAAATGCAAGCGTTGCCAGGTATATTCCCCCGCACTGACACCAGTCGTGACCTCTTTTTCTGGCCTCTTCTTGAAAATAGCGAGAGTGCGCGTGCATAGCTTTGGTAGGCGCTGAAGATGTGCGAGAGCGAAGATTACGAAAGCTCCTTTTATGACGTCACGCTCCAGGAAGGAGGGGTTCAGCGGTACTGTGAAAATTATTTTCTGTAGCCTCCGTTCGACAAATTGAAAAATAATACCGATATTCGTGATTCTGGCTGTAAAATGAAGACGATTTAAGCGTTCTTCCTCAAATACAGAACCGCTTCAGTTTCCCTTTAACAGTATCAGTATTTTAGTATAGTTATAACGGCTAATTATTTGCTTCCTTAGAATTTGTTTATGTCTTCATACGCCAATCACGCCCTCTCTCTGAAATGCCCTGGTGGGCCTGAGGATATCTGAAATAAATAAATAAATACACATTTGCTCCAAACACGTCTGCAGACATTTGTTGTATGACCAATCTGACATGACCGGCATACGAAGAAGATGGATGGATGGATGTTACTGGCCCATACCCTTTGTAACGGGCGGTAGCTTGCGCCACCTAGCCTAAGTCTAAAAAGAAACACGCTTCGGACAGTGTCTGCGGACTGTCTTTTGTACGACGTATCCGCTCTGTGACCGGGGCTTACGTGGACTGCCACATTCAGCTGCGATCCCGCAAGACGAAAGGTCACGCTGCAGTATATAAGAATCTTGGTCTCAGTTCCAGCGCTACGTTCGGCGATGCGTTGTACTTAGAAAACGCGACGGCACAGAGCAGCAGTACTTTATACCAGCAAGTAAACTCTCGGTGTTGAGTTTTACAGTGAGGAAGATTACCATCGTGACAACCACGCAGCAAGGGTCTACTTTTTGGTCGATTAATTCGTTACGTGGTCCCGCGACCACGCGTTTGAGTCACTATGTGGAGCCCAGGTTCGTCTGCTTCTTTTTGCAGGGGTTGTGGTGACGTCATAGAGACGCCGAGCTCTGATTGGCTCTGCTTGAAGGACAGTAGGTAGACCTCAAAGCAAGCTGCTCCGAGGTCTACCCACTATCCTTCAATGCAGAGCCAATCAGAGCTCGGCGTCTCTATGACGTCACCACAACCCGTGCAAAAGAAGCAGACGAAGTTCCGCTCCGCATAGGTCACGTGGTCCCGCGTCAACGTGACCTATAGTGACTCAAACCACGTGATCGACGTACGCGCGTGTCAGCATTTATTTCGTGACAACTTTTCGAGACGCTCAAGACTCGGTGACCAGCCGATTTAAAGCATTCCGCTTCGAAAACGCGTACCGAGAACGGCGTTCCCTTCGCCGCCGCAAAACTCCAGTCGTCATAGAAGGTACGACTGTGAGCGAAGTTCGTTGTCCCGAGAAAGCGACGTGAAGAAAGAAAGAGGGTCACGTGAACAACGAAGCTCCAGCGCTGGTCGCTCTCCCTGGAAAGTAAGTCGCCAAGCGTTCGTTCTCAAGGTCGATGCCCTCCCCGCTCCTCGAGAGAAGCGTCAAACCAGAACTACTTTCAATCTGCCTCGTGTGATTACTACGCCGAGGGGATTCGCGCGCCACAGTGAAAAGAGAGAAAGAGCGAGAGAGAGAAAGACGTTGACGCCGAAAATAAAAACAAAAGTAGCGCGCCTGCGCGAGATGCTGCTATGCATTGGATTACACGAACCTGCCGTAATAGAGGGGGAAAAAAACTAGGTCGAGCGTCCGTTCCCGTTAATGGCTCGGTTCAATGAAACAGTATCGTTGCTTTCTGTTGCTGTTATTGTAATTAGTAGTAGTATTATTACGGTGTCTCTTTTGTGTGTTTGTGTGTCGGTGAGGGGGCTATAGACGCCACTCCGTTTCACTCCAAGTCCGACTGCAGCCGATGCTACGACCCGATGCAGCCAATCAAGCGTTGCCAAAAGTGCTTCGTCACGGCGCTGTTTCAGATATACACGAACTCATCTCTGTGACGTCACGGCGCGGTGGTGGCGCGCCGGTCGCACTTCCGGTCTGGGGCTGTGGGCAGAAGTCCCCATGCCAGACGTGTATTCCTGCGTTGTTTTGAAAGGAATCAGACAAAAACCTGCCTTATCGTCAAAACGCCGCGACTGGGGCCGTACCAAAAGTGTCGAGAAAGGTTTGAAGGTCAGTTTTCACGTGCTCGGTTCGTCCGAGAATCTGGATATGTGCCGGGAAAAGGGAAAAGCAGACGCCGTCGGACAACGATTGCTTGGGCGGGAAGCACTTTGGGTTGAATTCACGGATACTTGCGGTCATCAGATTTATTTGTTTTGTTCCAACATGAACGCCAGAAAACCGTCAAGTTGTGCGGACCACCTGCGGACTACGTTCAGTGCGTCTTCAAGTTCAAACAGCCGCCTGATCGTTCAAACTGTCGTCTGCTCTTTCAAACGTTTCTGCTTGTCGTCTGCTCTCTTAGACGACACCGGCCCGTAGACCAAAAGTTGGCCCGGTCCTTGCGATAAGAAGTAAGTGCAGGCCTCAAAAGACTTAAAATAAAGGTTGGTAAGCAGGCTCTTCGTAAACAGTAGATACATGGAGATGTTGATTATTGTTACCAGCGGCCATCACCGACTTGTTATGCCTGATTCACTTGGTCCGATTCTGCCTGCGATTTTCAGTATTGACGTCGACCATCTCAGCTACGGTTCACGCTTTTGCAGCCCGAGCGACGTCGCGACTGAAAATTGCGAGCGAAATCTCATCATGTGAATCAGGCTTTAGCGTACATTCTGCGGCGTCCACGCGGAATGAATCGCCGCATGTCACATTATTCACACGAAGTTTCGCGGTGTAACGAGCCTCGTTAATTTCGCTGACGCCGCTCATGTAGTCAGACATTGCCAGGAACACGTAGAATCAACAATTCGATTGCGAAAAAGGGCAGGGGGACTCACACTGACGCCGATAACATCGCGTTTCAATGGTTTGTTTATGGGCGACGGCGCGCTTGTTGCCCACACCCCCATCGCGCATGCGCGGCGCCGGTGGCGTCCGCTAGGGGCGCTCCGGGCGCTCCGGTTTGTTTGTAAACATGAGTTGGTGTATACTATCAGCGGCTCAACCAATCAGACACCATCTAGAATAATGAAGGCCTCCGAACGCCCCCTCTCCTTTTATGGAACGTCATCCTCACAGTCGGATGTCGCCAACATCAGCCATTGGACCCGAGCCCGAAGCCGAACGTCCTTCGACGCGTTCATTGGGCACGAGGCTCAGCCGAACATTGACGCAGCACTCGCGTCCAATCTCTGTCTTCGCTCGATCCCACGGTGATGACGTCAAAGCTATAGCGCACACTTCGATTATTCTCGGCGGTGTTAACCAATCACGCGGAAGAAAGAAGGCAGGATCGCGGAGCATTCGCGGTGCTGGTTTGTTTAAAAAGCGAAAACATAAAGATATAGTTTTTAGGCGATATCGTTCGCTCCGTGTCGGACTGTATTTAACATTTCTGAAGGACGGTATAGTTGGTCGTCCAGCGGTCGATTGTCTTTTCTATTTCTCCGAATTCCTTCCTTGTTCAGCTGGTTCCACCCGTGACGGAAAACCGTTTCCTGTGATTTCAGCTAAGGCCTCGGATAGCGGCCAAGGATGATTTTAAGCACCAAGCCCATTATCATCATGGCACTATGCCACACCGCCTGGTGACAGTTACAAAAAAACAGAGAGGTGGAAAAAGAATCGTACTTTTCGCTGCGAGGCTATAGGGGCGCGAGCTACCGCCCGTAACAAAGGGTACAGCCGATAGCATCCATCCCAGAGCCGTATATGTAGAGAGTTTGGCCATTCGTTGGGAAGTATAGACCGACACGCTGTTTACAAACAAGCCGGCGTTTGCCCACACCAGGTGTGGGCACTGCGCGTGCGCAGAAATCGAATTCGGGAGGAGTGAAGCATCTGCGCATGCGCAGTGCCGTCGACAGCGCCACCGCAGCTGCGTGACGTCAGGGCCGCGTGTTGCTCTATAGGAGACAAATGAGGAGGCGCCATTGGCCGAAAGCGGGCTGGGGCGTGTTCCAGGGCGTCTTCAGAAATTCGAATGTGACCAACCAGAAGCCGGAAATCATACCCTGGCGGTGCTCGCGAGAAACAAACCTGATAACTGCATCGGAGTAACTCTCGGTGACTGAAAATATGGTACACGTGATGTTTCAATCACGCTCATCCAAAATGATGGTGAAAGAGTGCGACTAGCGGAACGATCGACATAATCCGTACGCCAAGCGCCGAGGGCAGGGAATCTGCCGTCCGAGCGGTCACACTCTGTCCGAGCAAAACAGAGTTGAGCGGCGCATTCGTTTCTTACATCTTTCTGCACGATCATGATCAAAACAAAACGTGCACCCTATTTTCAAGCACAAAGAGTTACTACATTTCACTCTTACGCGCTACCATCGCTACCACCGCTAGGGGATTCTTTTCGGCTTCTGGTTGGTCAAGAGAGCATGCCAAGCCCTCTTTCCGAGTCTGACGCACATCTGACGCACGCCCTGGCTCTGCCCGCACCTCCCATTGACCAAACGATCTGTATACAGGGCTCTGATCCATCCATGTCCATCCATTCATGGCTGGAGTGTCGTTACCCTGGAGCGTTACTCTGGAGCATACCTTATCTTACTACTGCTTGGAGCTGAGTTAGTTGGTTCATATTCTCGGGTGGTGTCAGCTGAACACTAAACTGAACAGCGGTTGTCTATTTTTGTGTTTATCAGTGTTCAGCTGGCACCACCCAAGCATGGGTTATCTAACGGCTCCATAGTTCTAGATTCGTGGGAGGTGAAGCGTCTGCGCTTGGTGTATATTCGCTTGGCTTTCATTTAAACTCGAACACTTTAGCTATTTACTTCTTTTTACATCAACAGGTAGACAGTTACTTTCCTGTCGGTTCGAAAAAGTTACTTGCAAATATTGGTTGGTTTTTTGTGCGTTCAAATCCCACTTCATTGGGCCAGCTTCAAATTATGAATATTATTATTTTCTTATGTATAGCCAATTTTGAAGACATGTGGTTGACGAGACTGCGCCAGAAATTAGGGATCCGCTTTTGTTGCGTTTTGATGACTCACCGTCTGACCTTTTTTTTTTTTTCTTCTTTGAGTCGCTATTCTGCTGCTTCTACGCTAACAGGTTTTGCGCAGTGTTACACGTCATACTCGTCTGGTTAGAAGCGCATTCAATTCATTTCGTGTTTTGTTTTATAGTGCTAAAGATGGCAACTGACAGGATCGCATCAAATATTGGGGTCTTCATGCGTGTTTTACAGCGCAGGAGCTGGTTTTCATTGTTTGTCTTTTTTAGATGGACGTCAGTCAAGTACCCTCTGATCGACGCCTGGAATTTTCACTCACTTGCTGGCTCTCAGTAACACGAAGGCTCGTCAACTCGTTTCAAACTTGCTTTCAGTATTTTTGTTTCATATTTTTTTGTAAGGATTGTTGCTGCGGTTGACAACATTGTAGCAGAAATGTTACTGGTTATTTTTTCGACGTCTCTTTAGCGTCCAACTTGATTTTTAACGTTCGACATTTAAAGTTCCTTTTCTGTTCGTCCACGTCGGTCGTACACTGCTCTCGCTTGACCTCTAGCTGGACCTATGCTGTCAAAGTTTTGTTCCAACTTAAACCCGTGTAACGATGCGAACAGGAGGTTGACAGCTCCCTTCTTCTGAAATAGGGGCATCTCTGGCTTTGGTTTACCAGGTGAATATAATTTTCTTTTTCTTTTTCTTCTAATATCTTCTGGGTGAGTTTGGATCTTGTTAGGGACTGTTCAAAGTGTGGCTACACACGGCAAACACTGCTGGTGGGTACGTCACCCACACGTAGTTAGTAGCGGCCTTGTGTCACGCGGCGGTGTCAACGACTGGCCACGAACAAGATATGTTTGTGTACTCGGGGTGTTGCGGAATATTGCTCGGATCACAAACAAGCTCACTTTTATTTTTGTCGGCAAACAAATTTTGGTGTTTGTACCGCTAGTGAAACTAGGTTGCTAGGCTATAGGAAGTATTCACTGGCGGCCATAGCTGTGTGCGCGACTGCTAAGCGCGTGCTGATGGCGAGCTTCCACAGTTCTTTTGTAACGTGCATTCTGCACCCTCAAGATTGCCGGTCCTAGCAGCCTATTAATGTGGGCTCGTTCTGAGCATGCGCTCTAAACAGCACCCACAAATATGGCGCCCAGTGAATACTCCTATACTCCTGGACAACTTGCTACGACTATGCGGTCAACGCTATGGGCAAAACGGGTGCTCGAGCACTTTGAGCGCCCATCAAAGCTGTGCACGAGCACTCTTCACTTCTTTTGAAATGCCACAAAAAGTTGACAACGAGTACAGCACGACCCCTTGGTGAAAAGAAATACAAGCTATATGTATACTAATTTACTACTTTTATGATAAAGAAAAGTACACTTTAGGTATACGGAGGTACGTGAAGAAATCAGAATTTACTTTTACAAAACCGTAAATTTGTTTTTGCACGTTCTAATTAGAGTATTCTCTTCCTGCTGCAATATTCTCTTCGAGACGTAACACGGGCTTAAAACGCGTCGATATTGATGTGTAGGTACGCGGTACTTAACTCTTTAATACTCTATCTACAATATTTTACAATATTTACATTAGATGTGTGGAATCCGTGAACGGTAGCTGCGATCACAGGGAGCTTATTATGTCCCGCCGGTCGTTCCGCCTCTCGAGCTCCTTCTGGTCCCGCGGCACGCGCTTGTCCTTCTTATCTTCTATGCGCACCGTGCAAATGGGTCCCTACAGATGCATTTCAGTGATTCTGCCACTTTTTGTTTCACCTTTTGATATCGGCAAACCATTTCCCTTTAAAAACTTGTTCGTCAAAATATATTTTTTTTCACGGGTTGAGGTTGGTTGAATAGGAAGGGTGGGGCACGGGGTTGTGCAGTTCTTTGGCAAAAACTTGTTGGACATTTAGCACTGCGTGGGAAGTCACGTTGTCATGGTGGAGGAACCAGTTTCCGGTTTGCCACAAGTCGGGTTATCATTCCTTTCCAAACCGCGCTGAGTGTTCAGTACTTTTCGACCACAAACTGCATGACCCCCGTACCCCACCTCCCTCCTATTCACTCAACCTCGCCTCGTGTGACTTTTTCTTCTTCTTTTTTGTCTCCCTGGGCGGAAAAGCTTTAAAAAGAACCAGGTTGCCAGCCTGGAAGAGGTGACATTAAAAGTGGCAGAAACACTGAAATTAGGGATGTGCGAATGGTGATCTTTTCAGTTCAAAAACGAATACGAAGCGAATAGTTCCTCGGTATACAAATAATTATGAATTAAATCGAATCATTTCGAGGCGAAGCGAACAGTTTGCGGCCGTAAGTACAGTCATGGTATATAAACATTAAGACTAATGGGGGTAAAAGAACGATAAGGCCTGAAGGGACCATGATCGTTCACCAGCTCGCCTGCACAATGCGGAGAGCAAGTCGACTGCTTCTCGCACAGGAGTTACGGTGACGTCAGAATGACGCCCAGCTCTGATTGGCTCTCATTGAAGGATAGTGGGTAGACCTCAATGCTAGATGCCTTGAGGTCTGCCCACTATTTTTTTTTTTCAATGAACCAATAGGAGCTCGGCGGTCTGATGTCATCGTAACCCCTGTTCAAGAAGCAGATGAACTTGCGATCCGCATTCCTTTTGTTTCAGTATAGTCATGTGTCATTAGACTCTAAAAAATAACCATGCGTTTTCTTTCCCGCAGAACCCGCGGACAGCCAATCAGCCAGTCTGCGATGTAGCATTAAGCAATGCAAAACGTCACGCTTGCATTGCTTGATGCTAGATTGCAGACTTCGCTTTTTGGTCTAAACATATGTTTCGACATTGTCATTCGCTGAGCTGATTCCGCAAACACCAGTGATTGGCTGTCTGTGTGTTGTGCGGGAAAGAAAACGCACGGGCTTTTCTTAGAGTGTAATATGGACTCGTACATTGCCCCGAAAAATCATCCATAATGTAACTTGTCCTTAATAGTGAATCAAGGTCAAGATCCAAAATAATGAACAAGAAGGGTGGCAACAAAAGACATGGTTTATTTAGGGAAAAAAACGCTGAGATTCATTTGCATAGACACTTTGGTGTCTATGCAAATCATTCGCAATATATTCGAGAGAGTAAACTTGTTGCTTTTCTTTTTATTGCTACTCGTGTGCCAGCCTTGGTGGGTGAACTCGTTTCAAGTACGTACTGCATGCTGTTCTCGTTCGATTTTTTTCTTTTTCTTTTTGTTTGTTTTAATTAAGTTGTGTTTTGCAACATTTCAAATATCGAAATACTTCGGAAATATTATCACGAATTACTAGGTGACGAAACGAAGAATAACTGAGGAAACTAGAACGTTTAATGGGGCGAACTTCTGCCCAAAACAAAAAGGAAACAGAAGATCACAACAAAGCGTCGCGGATGTCGTATGTCGGCGTAACAACAGGATCGAACTCTGGGGCGAGACTGACTGCAGCTCCCCACATGGAGCCCCTTATGTACACGCGTGGGCTTCTGGAACAATCGGCGTAGAAGGTTCGGCGTGTAGAACATTCGGACCTCGAACAAGCGACAGGGTTCTCGAATTTGCCAGAAATCTAAATTGAAAGAATAAATAAAAGACGCTTCGCTCCCAGGAATCGAACCCTGAACGTCCGCACGAGGGTCAAGCGCGGTAACCACTCAGCCAGGCACGCGCTTTTTTTTTTTCTTTATTGCCTATTTTGACAATTGCACTAATTATACACATGAGAATGTCAAAAGAGAAACCGTCGACCTCCGCTAGACCGGCGCGGTTACATTTCAAATCGTTTAAGGCACACCAGCTTTTAGAAGCGGCAAGCATTCAGGGGGTTCGGGCTGTGCCGCAAGAGCTGATCGAATGTACGCCACGCTCTCAATAAAGTTTTCCCACACTAACCGTACATCGACGTCCGCATGGCGCACAGCCATTCTCGTTTTTCAAATACTGTGAAGACCGTGTACCATAATCCTGTCGTACGGAACCCCGCCCTCATTTTCGATGGGCAAAAATCGAATACCATACGGAGGTAAAGAAAGGTCATTTTTAAGTGTGCGCTGGGGAATATCCCAGCAGAAAACCTCGTCCCAGCGTTCGATGAAGACATGTTCTATGGTCTCTGGTCTTCTGCAGAGCAGGCAGTTGGTTGTCCATGGAGCAAATATCCCCTTGCTCTCAAACCACGACTTCACAGGGAGTGTGCCCCTATGTAGTCGAAATAAAAAACATTTAACCTCTGGTTTTATCGGCATTCTTTTAACTCTTTTTAGTGCATCCTGGCCCGTTCCCTGCAAATGCAGAGATCTGTAAAATAGTACGCGCATTAAGACGTCAACTAAATCTTTATACAATCTTTTCCGCGTAACATTACAATTTACTAAGGTATTCTAAAGAAAAGCGCACCTTCAACACCTTAAAAGAGAGCATCACTTTTCGCAGGTAACCACGGACAATGCCACTCGCTTCGGTATTCAACGGCACCACAAACTCTGGTAGAATATTTCGAAATCTAATTTGAATAACTGTGCGCCAAAACCCATCATTTTGATCATGAAGAAAAATAAACCGAGACACAATTTGTCGGATGAACAAGTGAGACAGTCCTAACCATGCCCACAACATCGCACTGAACGGAACAGATTCATTCGGGAAGAGCGCTCCCAAACTGATCCCCAAATACAAACTGCAAATACTCTGTGTATATTTTGCACGTTGAGACGTGACATTGACAGCGCTTGCAACACATGCCACACATTCGCTATCAAAAAAATATTACATACTGTATGTAGCTCGTGCAAACATATAGAGTTCATGACCCTTCCAACTTTCCGCTTTCGTCCGGGCCTTCTCTATCTCCTCATTCCAATACTGCGTGTTGTCTCCATAATATTCGAGCGGCACACCAAGATACTTAACTGGCAAGGCCGTCCACTGAATGTTCAAGAAAACACTAGGCGTCGCGTCCCAGTTACCACGCCGAAAACCAGCTCGGCCACGCACGGCGCTCGCTCGATCGCCGACGCGCGTGGCAATATTTTAATTTCATCCTCACGCGTGGCCCGTTGCGATTGGAATGAGCATCGTACTGGCGTGCGGTCGTGTATCATTATACTGCGTGGTGCACGTTAAAATCCCCAGGCTAGCGGTTGTATAGGCCCGTATAGCTCTCAAGTTTTGAGCAACGCTCTAGGCGAGCAAAATAGAAAATTTGGCTCGCGTTTCGAACGTGCGTCATTACGCTTCCCCACTACAGTTGTTTATACTCCGTTCCATTATAGGGGGTATTCACTGGACGCCATATTTGAGGTCACTGTTTAGAGCGCATGCTAACAGCGAGCTCACATTAATAGCCTGCTAAGACCGGCAATCTTGATGGTGCGGAAGGCACGTTGTAAAAGAACTGTGGAAGCTCGCCGTCAGCACGCGCTCAGCAACCACGCACACAGATATGGCCACCAGTGAATAGACCATTTGCTGTCTTACCCAAGCATCAAGGAGAATGCAGGGATTGGTGTTCCACGCGCCACACGCGCACGCCTTTCCTGTATAAAAGATTCGAAGTAAATAACCAAAGAAAGCATTGACGAACGCGCGTGCAAGATGCCATTTGTTTTAGGTTTTTGCTTTGGAAAAGTTACTACTGCTGAGGCCAGCACGTGCGGCGCGTGGAACACCAATCCTGCATTCTCCTTGATGCTTGGAGTAAGACAGCCAATAGGTCTATACTCCCTATAAGTGCCACCCTAGCGGAGGCTACAAGAGCGAGCTCCGAGCTTGCAGTGTCCCTGCCAAGCACACGCCCTCGCGCAATGGGACCATCGTTGAGGGAAACATGCTTTTGCAAGTATAGCTTCAGCTTCGCTATCCCGTAAAGTGAAACTTACAGGCTCACGGAAGCTATGAAAGAAAGCAATAAAAAATAAAGCTTAAAGGAATGTTTAATAGAACGCTGAGGGCGCGAGCTGCGTAAGGTTTTTCTTTTTTATTTTAGTTTTATTTTTTATTCGTTTTGTTATTGCGCGTTTACAGATGCTGACAGTGGCTTGCATTCGAACGTGGCAAGTGCAAAATCGAACGTTACAGCGCCGCCTGAATGGTGCTGCCAGCATATAACATGGTCGCGTCTTGCCGACGCGATCGCGCCCCTGCTCGAGAGCAACGGGTCTATTGCACTGGCGAAATTTCTTATCTACAGCTGAGACACCAGAGGCCCATGAAGGCTGACTAATTTCCGGTTGTATAAGCATACAGACAACAGAATATTATAATATTATTGTTCGTTTTAACTATATTATGAGCTTCGGAAGAAACGTCTCGACAAATGAATTGCAGCACGCAGAATGGGCAACTAAAATTTGTATGTGTAAAAATAAATACTCCCTTGTGTAAAAATATATTGCGTTTTTTGTATCCCCTTTCGTAGATATGTTTAGCATAATCAGACTTGTACACGTTACTGAAAAATAGTAAGGAATTACATTTACAATTACTCAATGCTAAATTGTAATTTATTACAATTACAATTACCCTCACATAAAAGTAACTGACCGTTACCCCAAAAAGTAATCCGTTACTTTCGTGGCGTTACTTTCAACATTATTGTCCTCAAGTAAGAAAAAAAGGAAGAGGGTTATTCAAGTTCTTATTGTTGCAACCTGTTCCATTTAATGACCTTGAGTATTTTGAGCAATGACTCTCGAAAGTCTCGTCAGACATTTTGCGTTATTTCTTACTGAGTATGTCGACTGCTACGCTGAACACCCTCTGAACTGAGGCACTGGATGGGAGTGCCATATTGTTCCTCACGAATGCTTCATGCTCTGCAATGAGCTTTTTCAGCGAAGCAATGGAAGTACTATTTACCTCGAAGATAGAGCAAAGCTTCCTCGTTGCAGCCGTTGCCACGAAGCTGTGGAAGTCATCATACATCTAGCCAAAACTAGAATAAGTATTGATTTATGTCCATCTTAATATACCAACATATATTGCCAGACAATAGCAAACATATAGTTGTAACAGTAAGGTTATAATTAAACAATAAATAAGGTTTGGCTCGATATTCTTCTTCCTTTGGTTCTGAACAGGTCGAGCCTCGGTTGAGACGTTGGTGAATAAGAAAAAGTTTCCAGTATATAAATATAAGTAATAAAAAAAGGACACTCATAACAACAATTAATTAGAACGTCGGTTAAAACAAGGAAATGTAAACGCACGTTTGCCGTGTGTACCTTTCTTGGTGCCGTTCAAAAACGCACGGAGCACGAACCGACTGCAGTTTACTCCGGTGTTCTCCAGATAGACGTCCGCTGATGCCACGGGCAGCGAAGGCGAGTACTAAGTAAGCCGCGCTATGGCCCCACTCACGAGTTTCACTCTCTCCTCAAGCCCAGAATATCAAGTCTACGTCAGCCACCATTATGTTTTATTTGTAAAGAATATCTGCTTGAGATAAGATGCGTCCTGCTGGGGTAAAAACAGGAAGAAGAGAGAGGAAGGACTATTACCATTTTCCAAGTGCTCGCAAAAAGCTGACTCACAAAAAGGGTGACTGAGATGGAGATAACCTGGCTGGAATTCACAAATAAAGTGGGCCAACCCTAGAAGTTGGACTACAAAAAAGTAAGTAGCTTTTAAAACAGGGTAAAATAATGTGAAAGAAACAGAAAAAAATACATCCTGGTTTATAAGAGAAGATGATAAGTGTGCAGCAACGAACAAGGATGCTTGTGGCAATAACACCTTCACATATTATCACATCTCTTTTAGTGGATTTTAGGGTAGACGGAGCGTTGTCTCGTGTTGTGACATTATGAAAATGGTCGTAGTCACTATAACCGAGAAGGACATTGTTAATTCTTGTCTGTGCACTTACCACCTCGAGCTTCTCGAAGAGGCACACAATCACTTGGTGTCCTCCTCTCCCCGTCTTCGATCGCAAAGAAAAAACAAAGGGACTAAAAAAGCGGATATAACTTGCCCCCCCCCCTTCTTTCTTTTTGTTTGTAGAAATGTTTATTTGGATTTTTTGACATTGTTGTTAGGGTCTAAAAAAATAGATTCAGGGGCTTGGTGTTGCAAAAAAAGGCTTTGCGGAACTGAAGAGTGCCAAGCCTCCCTTTGCGCTGGTCAATTCGCGCGACAGTGTCACTGCGCTCGACTTTACCAAAATAAAAACAACCCTTTCTTTAGAAAGGGGGGGGGGGTTGGTCCTGAAAAAAATGTAACGGATTACAAGGAATCCGTTACGTAAAAATGTAAGGGAATTACTTTAAAATTACTCCAGGAAATATGTAATTATTCCGTTACAAAATTACTGATAAATGTAAGGGATTACAAGTAATTTCGTTACTTGTAACGGATTACGTACAAGTCTGGGCATAAAATGTATGCATTTAAAACTCTTCGTATTTTAGCGGCATTGTGCTCCCTTCGACCCGGTGATGCAACTATGTTGACCATATTAGAAGTATACGTTTAATATACTATGTAAACTAGAATATGCCTCGAACAAATTTGGTGAGGTGTTTCACAAAAGTACAAAATTCGAGTACTTTTGGTGTACTGCATTTTTTACAAATGGACTTGGAAGGCGACACTTGTAGCCGATAGAAAAAAAAAAACAACATCGCACGTAAAGGTGCGTCTTCCCACCGGCACCGACGACAAAAAAGGAAAGCCTTGTTAGCAGTCTGGAGGCTTTCGTATATCTGGCCTCTTCTGCGTGCGATGTGTGACAGTGCTAGTAGTACGTTGGGCGTTATGGCCACGGGGAGCAGGATTGCTGCTGCGGAGATGAGCTCCGACAAGAAAGTGAAGCCTATGCGAAGACTCGAGCAAGTCGCCTGCCTCTTGGGTTGCGGTGATGTCAGAACGCCGAGCTCTTATTGGCTGATTGAAAAAGAAAATAGTGGGTATACCTCAAGGCATCTAGCATTGAGGCCTACCCACTATTTTTCTCAATCACGCCAATAAGCGCTCGGTGCTGTTTAGACATCACCGCAGACGACGACTTGCTCTCCGCATTCGAATGAGTCCAAATTTAACTCTTTTTTTTCCCGAAAAGCCGTAAAATGCTTTTCTTGCCTTAAAATCCTTGTAATGTGTGGATTTGGTAGTTTTCGGTGATGCTCAGGAAGTTGTTAACTGAAACCCTAAAACTGATATTTTTTTTATATCTATTCATCTATTCTGACATCTCTGTTATCATATATATTCTGTTATTATTCAAAAGTAATTAATTACGTATCTATACCGAACGCTAATCATTTTCCTTAATGGGCCCTTTCGCACAAACCACTATACGCATCAACTTTTTTTTCTTTTTGTGCGATAAGTAGTTTTCGCAAAAGCAATTGGACCGGCGTTTACAGAAAAGAAAAAGAAAAGACCCTGCTTGGAGCAAGTACACACGTAGAAAGGAATCCTTACGAGGCTTTGAATTGTCCGCTACAGTCGAATTAAGCAACGTCCTGGGCTAAGTGACCAAACGAGTTTTCCTCATTCCAGGTAAAACCAGTTCTCATTTGGTTCCGCACCAGTGCAAGCAGTTGGCTGTGCCTGGAGCTTTAATTTGTGTCTATTTTGAACGAAAATCTGTAAGAACCCGTAGAAATTGAAAAAAAGCTATAAATTTCCGCGTCAGTGTTAATCTCAAAGATAAACGGTCACCAAGGAAGTACACTGTGCAATTAAGAAACTGAAAGCAAAACCCAAAATCATGAGCCATTCCACTCTGTGAAGGTGAATGACCAGCGACGCTGCTTATCACATGAGACAGACGTGACACAGCATTTTTAACAAAGGTACAAACAGATTTATTGTCTTGGTCGGGGGTCATCGTGACGAACGGTGCGGACACACATGTCGAGGACTATCACCGCCCCGAGGAGCCGGAGGAAAGTAGACACGCGTGACGGGACCGCCACCCGGCGGATGGAAAGGAAACTAGGCACGCAAACACTTGGAACGACGACAAAGAGAGGGCGGTGCGCTTCCCTCCTCCTCCTCCTCCTCCTTTCCTCCTCCTCTCCTCCTGCCGCTGAATTTGTTCATGGGTGTCGCGAAACCAAGTCGTGACGTCATTTTCCCCGCTAAATTTAGCGGCGAAACTGAATTGGTGTTGAGGTCACCTGACGTCAATTTCCCAGCTAAATTTAGCGAAAAAGTTTACCCCCAAATTTATGGCAAGGGTCCCTTGGATTTTTCGTGTGCGGCAACAAAAATGACGTCACGGCTTAGTTACGTCATGTGACGTCACGACTTCGTGTCACGTAACGCCACGACTTCGTGTCACGTAACGTCAATTTTCCCGCTCAATTTAGCGGGGAAACTGCATTAGTCTTGAGGACACGTGACGTCAATTTCTCCGCAAGATTTAGTGGGGAAATTAACATCACGTGATGTGAAGTCGTGACGTCATTTCTGTTGCCGCACACGAAAAATCCACGGGACCCTAGCCATAACCAGCTTCTAGGAAGGGGGTAATTGTGCGAGTGTTTGATTTTGGCGGAAAGTTTTTTATTTCTTTTTCGTTATGAGCCATAGAAAGCGTCATCGAAAACCATTAAATCAACTATTTTTACAACGACTTGGATCTCGTGGGAAACTCGGAGGTGCGCCAAAGTTACCGCTCGAGAAGCAGGCGCAAAGCTAGCAGCGGCGGAACGCGGATGATTAGATTATCCTTCCGTTCCGCCACAGCAAGCTTTGCGCCTGCTTCTCAAGCGGTAACTCTGGCGCGCCCAGAGTTTCCTACGAGCTTCAAGTCGTTCTAAAAATAGTTTGCTTAATGGTTTTCGATGACGCTCAGAGAGTTTCTAATTAAACCATATGCATATTTTCCCTAAATAAAAAGCTAATTAACGAATTTTAATCAATTAACCGACTTATCGCAAAGATTAGCCACACACATAATGTCCCCCGGCCGTAAAACTCACCTGCACAAACCGCTTAAGTGTAGCTTTCACGACTTTTTTAAAGAAATCTGTAAAGCTTAACAAAAACACCCTGTGTGTGTGTGTGCGTGTGTGCGTGCGTGCGTGAGTGCGTGTGTGTGTGTGAGTGTTGCGCTCAACTTTGTTTTGTTTTCTAAAGGATACCACTTTTTGCGCTTCACACTAAAAAAGGGGTGTAGCCCTTACACCCCTTGTCACATATACACCTTTTCTACGTGGGCGCCGCCATCTTTAATTTTGTAACTTCCGGTATGCGTGAAAACATCGCTTTCTCCTCGCCTCGACAGTAGAACGTGTTAACATTTTTATTGCAACCTTCAGTCGTTCTTGTTATGACCCTTCTATACTTTTTTACTTATTCAGGACAGTAATCTCTTGCTTTTTTTTTCGGAACGCATACCGGATATGGAGACAACGTGGCTGGGTGCGAGGCTAAACGAAAAAGGTGTATACGACACCCATAAATTTCATTTGGACATATGGCGCACTGACGTTCAACCGACGCTACCAACTTTCACGCGAGGCTTCATAGCCGAGTTGTGCAATTTATTTAAATAGCCTAAGTAAGTGTAACAAACTGTAAAAGAAAGAAATTGGAGTTTACGTGGCCCTACTGCATAACCTCAGTGTTTTTCTTTTGTACTTTTTGATACGTACTTTAGCTCTTTAAAGGGCCTCTGGCACGCCAAAAAAAATATTTTTTTTCATGCTAGGCGTTGAAATGGCATATCAGGACATCACAAAAAAATTGTTTCACTATAGAGTTGCGTAGTTTTTTTTATAAAAAATAGAAATACGAGGTCCAATTCAAAGTTCCCGCCGTGCACTGTGACGTAACAGTGTACCGCAAGGTGTCGGGGCGGTCAGAAGGGAGGCATCGACCTACGTCACTAAAAGTGAGTTCACCGGAAGTCACGTGAGTTTCACTCCTCGTGCTCTCCGCGACCGTGCCTAAGATTTTTTTTTTTTATTCTGCTTTTTGTACGAGCGATCGTAGAAAACGAAGTTTCAGTTCCACTAGCTCTTTACCGCTGCACCGTTGGTTAGTTTGCGTGCTGTAAAATTTGAGGACGAAGAGTCAGTGGATCGACGTGATGGAGGTCAATGATGAAAGCGTTGCGAGTACAAGCCAGTGTACGAGTGCATGCCGTCAGTCCGATCATACAGAGCTATACTGGGCGCAAAACAAGCTATCAAGCTTTGAAAAAAATTTTAGAACGCTCGCAGAAATTAGGATTGCTAGCATACGACACGCCCGATCGCATTGCTGAAGGTTCAGACACCGAGGTCGTTGAATCATCGGATACTCTCCAGGCTAAAGATGCCTGCCGTCTAAAGAATACGAACTGGTTTGTGTACAAAGTACAAGTAAACGTCGAGCACAAAGTATGTATTTTGTCTAGAACATGAGTAGAACTTGTTTACTAGGTGCACATGCGGCCGATGTATGTCTCTCGGAAATGCATGCAGTGTGATCTCTTCTTCAGTTGCTGAAATACCGGGACAGTCCCTCACACAGCACCTTCTAGGCATTGTAGTTGATCACGTCAATTCACTGACTCCGCTTCTTCTACCTTTACAGCAACATTAAGCGATGAAAGGCAAATAAAAGAAACCTTGTCTGCTTCGATCGCTCGTGGAGGTGCGGAGAATAACAAAAATATTAAAAAAATATTACACGCGCTCGCGGTAAGCACGAGGAGGGATACAACTCACGTGACTTCCGGCGATGCCTACCTTCTGACCGCCCCGACACCTTGCGGTACACTGTTACGTCACAGTGCACGGCGGGAACTTTGAATTGGGCCTCGTATTTCTATTTTTTATAAAAAAAACTACGCAACTCTATAGTGAAACAATTTTTTTGTGATGTCAGCTGATATGCCATTTCAACGCCTAGCATGAAAAAAAAATTATTTTTTGGGCGTGTCAGAGGCCCTTTAATATTTTATATCGCACCGTCATCAAGCCTCTCGTAAAAGTTGGGGCCGTCAGTTTGACGTCAGTGAGCTGTACGGCGAACGGAAGTTTTGGGGTGTCGTATATGTGAAAAGGGGTGTAAGGGCTACACCCATTTTTTAGAGTGTTGTTATTTACGGCTATATGGTCAAATATAGAGGGGGGGGGGGGAGGATATGAGAGAGCGTGGTGACGTCAGAGCGCCGAGCTCTGATTGGAAGGATTAGTGTGTAGACGCAAAGGCGGTCTGCCTTTGTCACTTCTACCCCTCGTCTCGCTCCAATCATAGCGAGCAAAAACGTCGTCTGCCCCTCGCACAATGTCTCGCGTTCGAACGTCGAAGGCATCGTCAGTGCCTTCGAGACCAGACAACGGTCTTGCTGACTCTGATTGGAGAGGGAGAGGGCATGTAGAGAGCGACGACGCCCAGGTGGCTGCTCAACGGGCCGAAGAAGTCCGCCAGCTCGCCCGACTCCTAATTCGAGACCAGCATGGCGTCGACGCGGGCCGCTACAACCTTCGTCGCAGGGATTTTCGGCCCTCTCTCTGGTCTAGATGGACGGGTTGAGGCTGGGAGTTCCTCGGCGAGATCCACGGCGGTGCCTTTCGTAAGGTGCTAAACCTCCTGTCGGAAGTTTGTTACAAGTACAACAGTGAGTACGTCCTGGAGCTCCGCGATACCTCTTGCGACGCCGATTCCTCTTCCTAGGAGCAGTTAATTGGACGCTACCTTCCAGCACAGCTTCTCCGCAGATGCCTTTTTGGTCCCGACAGGCACAAATTCACTCGAGCGTGGTGGCAAGTTCACGTAGTCGGAGATTATACGCACTGTAGACGATGTGGCTGCCGTAGTTTGCTGATCCTCGGGCATTACGACAGGTTTCCGCAGCCTCAACTCGTTGGCTTCCAGGTCGATGACGGCACCGTATTCGCACAAGAAGTCCATTCCGAGAATAACGTCTCTCGCACAGTCTCGTAGAACGACGAACTTTACCGGACACGTCTCGCCGTGAATCTCGACGCGAGCGGTGCATCTTCCGACTGGAGTGACAAGGTGTCCCCCGGCGGTCCGTATCTGTGGGCCATCCCACAGCGTTGTTACTTCCCGAAGGCGTTGGGAGAGCCTCCTTCTCAAAACGGAGTAGTCTGCTCCAGTGTCGACGAGAGCCGACGCGTCGTGGCCGTCGATAACGACGTTTAGGTTATTCTTTACCGTTGCAGGAGCAACGGTAAGAATACCGTTGCTCCTGCAACGGTATTCTGTCTCTGGTGGCGTTCGAGGGGGCCCTCCAACGTTCGCGGAGGATCTTGGCGTCGGTCGTCTTCGGCAACTCCGCCACCAGGGGTTGCCGCGCCTAGTTTTCCCGACGAGGAGCGAGGGGCGACAGGCTTTCACGTCGGGGTCGGTGCGTCGGCGAAGCTGGACGTCGTGGCGACGGCGACCGGAACTCTCGGCGGGACGCAGGCTCGGGGGACTGAGGTCGTCGCAGGTACTCGTCGATCTCCCGAGGGCGTTCACCATAACGGGGGCGCGGGTCGTTCGGGTGGAACCCGCGCAGCCCGGGTCGCCGGTATGGACATCGGCGGTCGGTATGGTCTGCTTCCCCGCAGTGGAAGCACAGAAGGCGTTGGTCGGGCGTCCTCCACACGTCTGTCTTTCTGGGTGCAACTTGTTCTGAGCGGACGTGCGCCCGATCTTTCTGGCGTCGGGAATACTGCGTCGCTGGAGGTTCACGTCGGATTTACTCTTTCGAATCCTGTGAACTTCAGTCACTTCAGCCTGAAGTTCCCATCAACACGACGACTGTCGATGGTTTTGTAACCAAAGCCACCAGTATCGAGCGCCCACTGACGGCCCGAGCAAGCCACTACCACCGTTTCGCCGGCGCGCCTATGCTCTAACCGTCGCAGCTTCCCTACTGGTCCTGAATACCAGCGGTGTCGACAGCCTTCGGGAGATCGTCTGGGAAATTGTCAGGGAAGATCCTACCTGCTGCAGATGGACCATCCTTACCTTCGCTCGCGAGGTCGTCCGAGAGGTTCACCAAGTCTTCCAGCCCGAGACTCCCGTCACCGCAGCGGCAGAACAGGAGCCAGCTCTAAGCTACGCCGCAATGGTCCGACGAGCATTACCAGCGCCGCGTCCGTACATGGCGCCTTCCCGACGTGAACCTCCAGCGCCGCAGTACCCCCGACGCCAGGACAGCCACGAAGATCGGGCGCACGTTCGCCCAGAACAAGCTGCGGCAAGGAAGACTGACGTGTGGCGGACGACCGACAGGCGGCCGCTGTGCTACCACTGCGGTGAGGCTGACCATGTCTACCGGAGGTGCTCATACCGCCAAATGGGTTTACGAGGGTTTGCGGGGAACGACCCTCGCCCAAGGTATGGCGAACGCCCTCGTGACATCGAGGAATGCCTCCGTCGCCCACAGTCACCAGCGCCGACAGCCCCACGAGGTTCCCGGTCTCCATGCCCCCGGCGTTCAGCATCGCCTTTCCGTCGGTCGCGCCGTGACAGCCTGTCTCCCATTTCCCGCCGGGAAAACTATGCGCGGAAACTCCCGGAGCTGAAGTTGCCGTTGACGGACGACGTAAAGAGCCTCCACGAACGCCAAAGCGCTCCCACTCTCCCAACGCCAACCATCGCAACGACGCTCCTGGCCTCCTGCAACGGTGCCCAACAACTCCCACGTTGTTATCGACGGCCACGACGCATCGGCACTCTTGGACACAAGAGCAGACTGCTCGGTCTTGAGTGGGGGCTCTTTCGCTGCCTTCGAAAAGTAACGACGACGTGGGATGGCCCGCAGATACAAACCGCTGGAGGACACCTCATCATGCCTGTCGGAAGGTGCACTGCTCGCGTCGAGATCCACGGTGAGACGTGCCCTGTGAAATTCGTCATTCTACAAGACTGTGCCAGGGACGTCATACTCCGCACGGACTTTCTGCGTGAATACGGCGCCGTCATCGACCTTGGAGAAAACATATTTACGCTGCGCACACCTGTTCCGCCTTCAGAGAAACCCAGAACAGCGTCAGCCGCCGTCCGAGTCGCTGCCGACCACGTGAAACTGCCGCCGCGATCAAGTGTTGTGCCCGTCGTGACCGATGCAACTATTTGCGGCGAAGTTGTCCTGGAAGGCAACCTTCAATTGCTCCTGGGAAGAGGAATAGGCGTCGCAAGATGAGTAGCTGAACTTCATGATGGGCGGACTGTGGTCCTCGTGACGAACTTCCGACAAGAAACGCAACACCTCACGAAAGGTGCAGCTGTGGGCCACGTCGAGGAACTCCGGAACTCCGCCGAAATCGCCGCGATTACTGAAGAATTCTCGCCACCTCAGCCATGACAGTGCATCGCCTGCGCAGCTCGACATTGACCCTAAGCTTCCGGGCCCAAAACGACGGCAGCTGATTAACCTCCTCGCCGAATACCGCGACTGCTTTGCGACGTCGTCGACGGTGCGCCAAACCGCTGTCGCTAAGCACGGCATCGTTACAGAGGACGACGCGCTCCCTGTGGATCGATCACCGTACAGAGTCTCCGTAAGAGAAAGAGAGGTAATCCAGGAGCAAGTTCAAGAGATGCTGAACGACCACATAATCCAGCCCTCAAGCAGTCCATGGGCCTCTCCAGTCGTACATGGTTAAGAAGAATGACGGAACGCTTAGGTTCTGCGTCGACTACCGGCAGCTGAATGCGGTGACGAAGAAAGACGTCTATCCACTCCCTTGCATCGACGACACTCTAGACCGGCTGCGCCACTCTCGATATTTTTCATCGATGGACCTGAAGAGCGGCTACTGGCAGATCGAAGTCGACGAACGGGACCGAGAGAAGACAGCCTTCGTCACGCCGGATGGACTGTACGAGTTCCAGATGATGCCCTTCCGACTATGCACGGCGCCAGCAACTTTCCAGCGTGTCATGGACACCTTACTGGCAGGGCTGAAGTGGCAGAGCTGTCTCGTCTACCTTGACGAAGTCGTAGTGTTTTCAAGTGACTTCGACGAGCACTTGCGACGACTCCGAGCTGTCCTCCAAGCCATACAGACCGCCGGACTCACCCTCAAGTCGCCGAAGTGCCGGTTCCCCTATGACAGACTGAGGTTCCTAGGCCACGTGGTTAGAAACGAAGGCGTCCGCCTCGACCCCGAGAAGACTCGCGCTGTCGCGGCATTTCCAGCGCCGACAGACGAGAAGGCCGTGCGAAGATTCCTTGGACTTTGTGCCTACTATCGACGCTTTCGAAACCATCACTGAAGGACGCCGAGAAGTTCGAATGGGCCGAGGAGCAGCAGCAGACATTCGACGAGCTGAAGCGAAGACTCCAGACTCCTCCTGTTCTTGGACACTTTGATCAGGATGCGGAAACCGAGATTCACACGGATGCTAGTAATGCAGGACTTGGAGCGGTACTGGTTCAAGTGCAAGAAGGCACCGAGCGAGTCATCGCCTACGCAAGTCGGACACTGTCCAAGGCGGAGAGAATATTTCTCCACGACTGAAAAAGAATGTCTTGCGGTCGTCTGGGCAATCACGAAGTTCCGCCCGTACTTGTACGGGAGCCCGTTCCGCGTAGTCACAGACCATCACTCGCTCTGCTGGCTTGCGAACCTCAAAGACCCTTCAGGACGCCTCGCTCGATGGAGCCTCCGACTACAAGAGTTCAACATGACTGTAGTCTACAAGTCAGGCCGCAAGCACAGCGACGCCGACTGCCTGTCCAGGGCCCCTGTCGAAACAGATTCCGGCAGCAGCGACGACGATTACGACGAGTGCTTCCTGGGAGCAGTGAACACCGACGACATGACACGACGGCAGCGAGACGATCCTGAGCTGCGCGCATTAATCGAGTACCTGGAAGGGCGCTGGAGTACTGTACCACGTGTTTTCTCACGAGCCCTGCCGACCTTTGCCATTCGACAAGGTGTACTCTACAAAGAGAACTTCGGGGACAACAACTCACCGTGGCTGCTGGTAATCCGGACCGACCTTCGAGAGGAGATCTTTCAAGCATGTCACGACGACCCGACGTCCGGACACCTTGGTTACAACCGGACACTGGCCCGTATTCGTGAAAAGTATTACTGGCCTAAGCTCCCAAAACCGTCCACCTCTACACCCGATCATGCCACAAGTGCCAGCGACGCAAGAAACCGCCGATGAAGCCGGCAGGTCTCCTGCAGCCAATTCCTCAACCAACTGCACCGTTCCAGCAGATCGGAATGGACCTACTTGGTCCTTTTCCGCCGTCGACCCTGGGAAATCGTTGGATAATCGTTGCCACAGATTATCTCACGCGGTACGCAGAAACGAAAGCCCTTCCTTCAGGGACTGCTGTTGAAGTCGCCAAGTTTTTCATCGAGTCCATCGTCCTCCGGCACGGCGCTCCCGAAGTTCTGATTACAGATCGCGGATCATCGTTCATGGCACAGCTGACCCAAGAAATCATTCGGCTCAGTCACACCAGCCATCGTCGTACCACTGCGTACCACCCGCAGACCAACGGGCTGACGGAGCAACTCAACAAGACAATCGCCGACATGATCTCTATGTACGTCGACGTAGAGCACAAGACGTGGGACAAGGTGTTACCCTACGTCACGTTCGCCAACACGGCGGTTCAAGAGACCACTGGATTTACACCTTTCCAGCTGGTACATGGTGGGAAGGCAACGACCATGCTCGACGCGATGCTGCCCCATGAGCCAGCTGATGATGAGAGCGACGACGCCCAGGTGGTTTCTCAACATGCCGAAGATGTCCACCAGCTCGCCCGACTCCTGATTCAAGACCAGCAACGCGTCGACGCGGGCCGCTACAACCTTCGTCGCAGGGACGTCCACTTCCAGCCCGGAGATAGAGTGTGGGAGGTGTACGCCCATCCGTCGCCGCGGCCCTCAGTGAGAAACTGCTGAAACGGTACTTTGGGCCATACAAGGTACTTCGTCGCCTCGGGGAGCTGAGCTACGAGGTGATGCCCGACGAAACAAGAACAGCATCACGTGGCCCACCATAACCTGAAGTTGTCCACCACGTGCGCCTCAAGCCGTACTATGCACGATAAAGGCTGAACTCCATGGAGCGAGATTATGCGACGAATAACTGGCGAACGCCGCCCGACGGCACGCTCGTTTTGCGCGTGACGTAGCAGCCACTGTGCTGATGCCACGCGCAGAGCAAAAGCCGCAGGGCAAAATTCGTCGATTTTTCGCCACATATTCGTCCCATGGAGTTCAGCCTTAAGACTGTGAACTGTGATCCCGTGCAACACTTGATAGGGCTGTGTTTTGACAGACTCCATACTTTCCTATTATTTTGTTTGTCTTCCTCTGTTTTTTTTTCCTTTCACGTGGCATCGAGACGATGCTCTTTCTAAAGGGCAGAGTAATGCCACGCGCGTCGGCGAGCGAGGGCGTGCGTGGCCAGCAAGGTTACCGCGCTTCACTTTCGCGCGTTACTATTCCTGGGAGTTGCGCGTCTTTTATTTATTCTTTCAGTTTAATGTTCTGATAAATTCGAAAACCCTGTTGCTTGTTCGAGGTCCGAATGTTCTTGACGCCGAACCTTCTACACCCATTGTTCCAGAAGACAACGCGGGTACATAAGGGGCTCCGCGTGGTGAGCCGCAGTAAGTCTTGCCCCAGCGTTCGATCCTGTTGTTACGCCGACTTCGACGCCCGCGCAGCTCGAGTTGTTATCTTCTGTCCCTTTTTGTTTTGGGCACAAGTTCGCCCCATGAAACGTTTCAATTTCCTCAGTTATTCTTTGTTTCGTCACCTGGTAATTCGTGACAATATCCCGATATTATGCTGGGGTTAGACATGTTATTTTCGAACTGCTTCTTTGCTATTGCTTAGTGATGGTTATTCGTTGACAATAATACGGAACGTTTTAACAGTTCAACTGAATAAGGTGGTCTAAACTACAATGTATTTCCGAGTGATGATTCGGGCGTAAAAAAATGCGCAATGGAAAAAAATGCGCAACAAATGAACTTAGTGCGATGAAACTGCTCACGAATCTGTCCTTAGGCGATGCATTCATCAGGTTGAAATTTCGTGAGTGTAGGTTATTGTAAAAATAATTAAGTCTAAACATTCCTCTATTTTCTTATGCGCAAGACGAAAACGGTAAAAACCGTCTGATGGACAAATGGCACACATGGAGAAAACCATGAGGAGGTTTCTTTGAGATGAACACACGAATGCAGATGCAGCATATCCGGGCGTTTGTGGTAACATATGTGAGTGGCGGCATCTATCAGTCGTTTTTCTGCTTGTTTGTTTAGCCGTTTTTTTTTACTGTGCAAAAACAAAAAACAAAAAGTCTCAATTTTATTTCCCCGATACATAGGTTTATTTAATGTCGGGATGATAAATGCACCACTTAAAAAGATCTTCGTAAAAAGATTTAATGCACTCCGCTCGCTAGCTTATTTGTACGATTCTTTATACCCAAACCAGCTGGAAAACAACTTGTATATAAATATATATATTGAAGTGTTATGCGTCAGAGAAATAATGAGCTGATAGGAAAATGCGAAGGGACATTGTTAACGGCTGCCGTGATTGATGCAACCATGTAATCACGGAGTACCTTTTCAAGCTAATACTAGATCATGCACAGTCGATCAGATTAAACAATATACCTATTGCTAAATTACCCAAGCATCAAGGAGAATGCAGGGATTGGTGTTCCACACTCCGCACGTACTGGGCTCATCAGCATTTTCTAAAGCAAATGCCTAAAACATATTGCATCTTGTTCGCGCGTTCCTCAACGCTTTATTTCGGTTATTTACTTCAAATATTTTGTACGGGGAAGGCGTGCGCGTGTAGAGCGTGGAACGCCAATCCCTGCATTCTCCTCGATGCTTGGGTAATTTAGCAATAGGTATATTACAGGTCCGTTGATAATTACTCCGCGCTTATACTTAAAGAAAAACTGAAGCGGTTCTGTATTTGTGGAAAAACACTTAAATCGTCTTCATTTAACCTGTAAAACCAAAACTGTTAATTTTTTTTTTTTTTGTGCACGGTTGCAGGATTTGTGTTTTAGAGTACCCGTGAGGCCCCGCCTTCCCCGAGCGTGACGTCATTAAAGGAGTTTACGGAATCTCCTCTCTCGCGCGTCTTCGGCACCTATCAAAGCTAGGCAAGCGCACCCTCACTATTTTCTATTTTCAAAAAGATATGAAAAAGACGTCACGATTGGTGTCAGTGCGGGGGAATATACACTTTCTCTGGTCGCCTCTTCACCAAGTTTAGGCCCTGGCGTTGCTACCGTTCGGTGTCGATATTAATAAACCGCTATTTAATCTCTATAAAAAGGACCTGGTATCCATAATGCCGAAAGTCTGGTGAAAAATAAACCCCCTGAAACCGAGAATGTTTGCGACGTTATGCTTCGAGCTTTTGAACCTGATTGAGTGGTAAAAATGGACAATCACTAACCCGCGTCAGGTTGTCCGTGGGAACTGAAAATAAATGAATACGTGAATTAACGAGTAATCATCTCGATGTATACCTACCATTATCACAATACTATGATTGGTTTAAGGAAATATTTAATTATTTATTTGGTTAATTAGTGTCGAATATAAAAAATAAAAAAGTAAGTCAGAAACGAGGTTTAAAGGCACGTATAACGTATTTAAAAATTAAAATCGGTACTACTTTGTTTTCTCGGGAACGGTCAACATCATAGGGGAAACATGGGTAGTATGCTTACTCGAAGTGTAAAAGGCGCTGAGTTTTTTAGCTGATAAGTTCTGGTCTCCCTCAAGCCCCAACACCCCAAAATTCTTCTTTACTTTCCACGAACGATAATTTTTTTTCGTGTTTGTGTGTGTGTGTTTCATTTATTATTAATCACTTTAGGCAGACGACGAGAACGCGTCAGGCTTTCCATTCCAAAGAAAACAAACATCAACGTAAAACTGAGTTTCAAACATAATTGCACACGCAATGAACGTTGGCGTAAGATAGAACCCTGCTCTGTTTACGTCCGCCCATCTATACGCCCTTTTCACTTTTTTTGTGTGTGATTTTTAGCAATACTATTCGTCATCAATAGTGACAGATTGGCCAGTTGGTAGATGATTTCTTTTGACAAAATGCGCCGCAAGACAAGGGCAAAGTGAGGGAGACAACACGTGTCTCCCTTACTCTGTCCTTCTCTTGCGACGCATTTTGTCAAAAGAGGTCACTCGTCAGCGCACCTCCGTTTTAGCGCCGCAAAATTACCATATTCTCCGCCGCTCTCGACGGACGGAGAGTTCGCGCCGCCGTACATAGATGGCGGGACAGGTCGCGCAGTTTCCGCTATCAAGCTAAAGAGCTATATCAAGCACGGCGTTCGCGTCTTCGGTGGATGCGATACCGTGGCGTTTCTTGGTGTCGCTGATTTTTTTTATGTTATTCTATTTGGGTTTAAGATTTCTTTGCTATCTCTGGCTTTCTCGATAGAAAAAACTGGTATTTTAGCTTTCGCACATACGTGACTCGCCCAAGGTATCCCAGTCGAACGTGAAAGCTTGAGCAAACTTGACAACTTGGAGGCAGCTGCTGTTGGTGCCTGGCGACGACTAGGTTTGTCATAAGGTGACTGCGGGCATATCACCCAGGGCCGTAACCAGGGGGGGGGGTTAGGGGGTTCTGACCCCCGAAAAATATTTTATAGTATAGTGCGTGGTACATGGTCGGTGCATTTGCAGCCAGCCGATTTTAATCTCCACCTCTGCGCACGCGCAGTGGCGCCGGTCGGCTACCGGGTACCAAACCGGGACCGGTCTCCGGTTTGCTATGACTCTCCATTATATGCCACTGATGCACATCATTCATAGGCGAAAATAAGACAATAGACATTTTCAAAATGGCCGCCGTTGTCCCCGAAACCCACCCCCCCCCCCCCCCCCGAAATTTTTTTCTGGGTACGGCCCTGATATCACCCATACTCGTTTCAAAATAAAAACTGTTAATAAATTATTATTGCATGTATTTTAACGCTAGCGAGGAACCTATTAGAGAGTTTTAGTAGATCGTTCCAATGACTCCGATAACGATACCCGATACTCTGCCTCCGCCTTTGCGCTTACATATATAGTATCGTTATCGGGGGTATCGGAGGTATCGGAACGATCTACTAAAACTCTCTATTATCGGCTATCAAGAATAGAGGGCGGGGACACTTTTGAAAGCTGAACAACTTGAAAAATATAATTTACATTTACACGTAAACATTCTTTCATATCAAATTAGGGCGTACGACTCATCTGTACTGATAAAAAAAACAGTGAGTAGAAATATACCATATGTCTACGTTTCGCACTGACAAATTCCTTTCCGTCGACGGTCGAGGACAAATTGGTGTGATCGCATGCAACTTTCTTCACTCTAACAAAGGAAAACCACGGAGGAAGTTTTCCAGAATCCGAGTGACAAATCAGGACTAACCAAATTATTTTTTACGAAAGGTAAAAAAGAAAAAAAAAGAAATGTTCAGGTCCCACCGAGATTTGAACTCGGATCGCTGGATTCAGAGTCCAGAGTGCTAACCATTACACCATGGGACCGGACGGGTCCGGACGTCTCAAACGTAGCCTAAAAACGTTTCCGTACTTCCTATATTATGTTTTGCGACTATTTTCTGTATGTAACTCGCGTATCTCCTCTCATTTCGTACGGATCAAGGATTGCGAACACGGCCGCTCTCTCGCAATCAACGCTGTCGCCGCGAACCACCCACATCGAACGGGGCCTAGGCCTGAAAGCCGCAACCGTCCCACCAAACAGGAAAAAATCCGGGCGCGAGCAGACGACGCGGAAATGACGCGCGCGGCGGACATGACGTCACGAAGCGCGCGCGCGTCTGCGGCGCCCTCTGCAGCCGGCCATCCGAAGTCCAACTCCATGTGTTCTATGTCGGCTTCACAGCGCGACCGGGACCAACCGCAGCGGACGAAGTCGACGCCGGCGAGTGCCTTTTTGTGCGGGTGTTCTTCGCGCGGCTTGACGCCGCTGCCCGGATTCCAAACTCTCGGATACGTGCCCACGACGACGACGTGCTGTCAAGCCCGGCCGAAGCGGGATACAGCGACCGAAACCGCTGCGGAATAACGCCGTCCCGACAGCGCGCTGGTGCTCCTCCGAGGGAGACCGAACCATCCCGTCGAGTGCAGTGACTCTGTGTCAATGACCTTGGAGTGAGTTTTGGACACCGGTGCCGCTTGAACGTGAGTACTTTTCGGGGTTTTGACGCCGGGACATCCCTCCACTGGGCTCGAGAACCATGTTCTAAGTTAGGTTTTGGCGGTTCGAAGGAGTTTCGGCCGTTTTCGGCCGGGTTCACTATCGGGGACGTCGGCGCGGCCGTTGACTTCGCTCGGGTGCGCTGGCCGGACGGCCATTGGGGTTCAGTGCGAGCCTTACGAAGCGCGTCGCGGCGACGCTTTTTTCGGCGGTTTTGGCTCGATTTCGGGTGTTTCTTTTGCGCTGGTTGCTTTCGGTCGTTAGTGCTCTACCTCCTATAACTATCTGGAAGCTCGTTAACCTTCCCTTACTCAGTAATCGCGTTTGTCTGGTGGGTCAATGACGAAGTCTTCGCGTCCATCGTTCAGGGTGCTGTCACTAAACTAATAACTGTTTTTATTATTTTCTTCTTTCTGGTGAATGTTCAAACATGCCGAGGGTAATACGTGCAAATGTGCCTGTGTCTAGACTTCCGTGACACGATCATGTCATTTGTGTGGGAGAGTAAGGAAAAGAAAATAGGACCAAATGTCATTGACACTTGCGACGGGCGAATCAACTTGTCGTCGTGCGCGCCCGCCTGTCAAGCACTAACTATTTTGATATTATATTTTAAGAAGTTACGAGTTCGTACATGGAGCGGCTGTCTGCAAATGTTTGGAGGTTAGAAATTTTCGATGCCGCTGCTATTGCTGGCCACAAGCTGCCTCGCCCGTTACGAACAGATCAACTCGCCCGAGGCGACTCTAGAAACGTTTAGCTAATACGACAATGAAGTTTTTATTGACGGTGACGCTAGTCACCAATTTGCTTTCCATCTCCAATCTTTAAAAAAAGAAAGCAGTGTCACGGCGCGGAGGGTGCCGAGCTGGATCATGGAGGAGGTTACAGTGGCCGCTTGTCCGTCCACCATTCGGTAACCACCGTCCCCTATTACCAGGAGGACAGCTGTACGTAATTACCTCGTGACTTAAAGGGAAAGAGGCAAACAAGGGGGGACACAACTTGTCGGTCAATTTCTGCGCGGACACCACTTATTTTTTATTTCATTTCCATTTCGGGCAGCGGCGGGCAGCAGCATCTTGAACCGGTGCGGTATTCGCGGGAGTCATTGACCCCACGGGCCGCAGCGCGCCGGCGGCCGTCGGCCGCATTTCGGACTCGCACGCACGATTCACGCTCGCTTCTTCTGCTCTCGCATTTTTTTTCTTCTTCTTTTTTTTTTTTATTCGGACCACGAGTTTGAACGCGTTTTTTGTCATACTTATTAGAAGGAGGAGTCCGAACCCCTGTGTCTCATCCATGTGTGTATACGTGAGAGTTGTGTATGTACGAGTAGACAGAGAAAGAAAGTTTGTGTCGGGGGTCTGAGAGAATGACACTTGGCTGTGTGGGCTTTTCGGCGAGCGTGGCACAGTAATGCCGTTCGGGTCGTCTGCTACGACGCGAGAGGGGGGTTCACTAACCTCCCGTGGACTCCGTCGTCGTCGCCGTCGTGTGTTGCCTCTGGACTGCTCGGTCTGTTTCGTTTCTTTCTTCTTTTCCTTTTTTTTTAGTTTGTTGTTTGTTTTTTTGTGCGAACGAAGCCGAGCGTTTCTTGGTAGTTTTCGCCGTTTCGGCGTTCCACATGGGAAGATGGGGCGAGAACTTTTGAAGAGTGAGTGAGAGCAAAAGAAGAAGAAAAAAAAAACTGAGATTTTCCCTTAGTTTAGATGCGCTGTTATTACTGTCTTTTTTTTTCATTATTAAAGCGTTTAAGGTTTTGTCTTGAGGTATTACTTACTAGTGCTGTTTTCTGTTTCGTTATGTAGGGACATGCTAATCCGTTGCTCGTATGTTATTCTCCTTTTTTATTTTTTGGTCACACGATGACTAGCATGATTTTGAAAGTGAGCTGTTAGGACAACATGTCGCGCATGTGTTCATGCGTCGTAAATCGTTGGTGACAATTATACTCGAAGCCACGCGCTCGAGAAAGTAGTTTTGACACTGTAAACAAAAACTTAAAAACAATTGGAAAATCTTTTTCTTTTCTTGTTCCGCTTTAATGCTGTAATGATTGTCAGGACATTCCGATGCAATTGATGACCCCATACCTTCCATCTGATCGCAGAAAAATAATCGAGGCCCCACCTGGCAGAACATATATATACGTGCAGAATAGCCTTCCATATCTCACCGGGACAATTCCAACAACAAACATTGTTCCTGTACAAATAAAAAAGAAAGTCACTGTTAGACATATTTTTTTTACTGGTTTTTCACTTCCTCACACACTGACCACACAAAAGCATGTATGTGAGAATACGCGATAAAGCTGAAAATTACTCGGCATAGTTTCTCGGTGAACAAGAGAGCCGATGTTCGTCAGCCTAGTAGTGTTATGGTGCCTGGAACGCGTCTCCGACAGGTGTGTTTAGCGTCCTATCCCGCCCATACATCAAAAGTGGTCCCCAAGTGGCAACAAATGACGTCACAAAAGCCGCAGTGTCATGCTGTTGCCTGTCGCGATCCTGGCGGTTGGGCGTAGAAATGCTGGCGAAAAGCACGAGCGAACGCGAGTGTCGCTGTCGTCACGGCGTCCCAGGTGTCCCAACTTCCTGCTGCTGGAGCTTCCGTGGACTGTCACAGTGGAGAGCGACCTGCAGCAGAACAGGCGTCTGCCATATATACCTTAACTGATGGAACGCCGCCAGGGTCGCGACCGGCGACAGCATGACACTTCTATGACGTCATCAGGCGGAAAGCGGGGGCCACTTTTTTGGGCGCGGTAAACACACCAGTGGGAGACGCGTTCCAGGCGCCATAGTAGTGTGAACATGCTGTCAGGATGTGAGAAAGATGGCGCCGCCTCCACTGCTTTGCATCATAGCTATAAAAATTCAACCCCCCTCTTTCGGTATACCTCCATCTTTGAACTGAACCGCAGACTACCTCTTGCTTTGGTATTTTTTTTAGCAACCCGCAGTTAAGTGACTGCCTAATTCTGAGACATTGAGATATTTTAAGCATATAAACATGTATTGACGTTTGATGAGTTACGTGTATCGTATCATATAATTACGATGCTTAGTTTTGCGTGTGCTCGCAAACAACCATGCACGTGTCCCGTGTGGTGTACAAACACGCTGGAATCAAACACAAGCATTCAACTAAAAAATAAAGAAAAAATGCAAGATGAAAACAAATATTAATGGATTACATCACTCTTAGATTGTCAACATCCTTTTACTAAACATGTAAAATAATGAATGTTCTTCATGTATATTATGATAAAAGGACGCACATTATTACAGAGTGTCGGTCATATTACTGAAAATGAGATGGTCTGAAAGGTTCAGAAGTCTCCCGGGTTTTGTCGAATTGCGAATAATTATACGTTTAGTTGTTAAACGCATTGTGTTTTTCAGTAGTGCCTCTCATTCTGAGAAACTCACTAGAAGATTGAGCCACCACAAATTTGTCAGCCAATGCTTTTAGGAGAGATTCGTTCACTGTTTGTTATTTGGTGGTAGCATTTCAAACCCTTTTGCATTGTTCTTTCTATTCGTAAATTTCATTTTGAAACTAACACTTAAGGTCCAAGCGGGAGGAGCTTCCAAAACGAGGTTATTCACAGAACGTACTTTTGTCACGTAAGGATGAGTGTGTACAATGTGCATCAGGTGTTAAAGAAACGCTTTGTCTCGGAAAGACCGTTTTCACGTTATCTCGTTTGTGCTTCTTTCACTTTTTCTTCTTTTTATTTGAAGAAAAGACATTTCCAGGTGTTACATAACCTTTTCTTTCTGTGGAAAATTCTGAATTCCCATTGCAAGCTTTTCCAACACAATGACCTTCCCTCATCATATACCTGGGATGGAGACCAGTTTAAGAGGCAATATATATATATTAAATATATATATATATATACGCAAGTACGGATCTCTGACTTATTACATTTTCCCGGTCCATTGTTCTCAAACTACTCTGCCTCACCATATATATATATATATATATATATATATATATATATATATATATATATATATATATATATATATATATATATATATATATATATATATATATTCATTCTGCTCAGTTGTTCCCTTTGTTCGACCAGTGTTTCATAGTGAAAAGATTGGACATTAGACAAGACCACACATCTTTCCAAGTGGACGTCACACAAGTTGAAGTCGCAAGCCTTTAGGACGACATTTATGAAAGTGCGAAATGTCTGTATGGTGTAGTCTTACGTAATATTACGGCAGATGCGTCAACGGAAAACCCAATGCCTCACCAAGCTTCTACTCATTCTCGCTAGGTGGCGCCGTTGTCAGTCGAGGAAGTGTCACTGGTAGTGTGTAAACCAGGCTTGTACCAAAGGCTCAAATAGGTACGCCAGTGAAGTTAGCTACGATAGCACCCGAGTGATGTACAAAATAGTCAACTCTGAAAAATATTTGAGTGGACACTAAATAAAATCTGAATAAAATATCGAATGTGCAATGCCATTGTACCACATCTCCCTATATTTCATATCCAAAATGGTTTTTTTTGCCTCCCACGACTTGTGAGAGCCCACACCCGCCTTAGCTCTCAACAAAAGGCCAGCACTATGTCTTAAGAAATGCCTAAAGAAAAGTGACTCGTTACATTCAAATATTATTAGGTTAAAATGTTTTCTACAGTTCAGTTAAACAAAAATCTGCAAACACCAAGAAATATCTGGAAAAAAAACATATTAATTAAAAAGGTTTTATTGGCTCGCGTCACAAACCCCCCCCCCCCTCCCTTTTTTTCAAAAGAAAAGAAAAGGTGCAAGAAAAAGGGTGCACGTTACACGCTTAAAAGGTAAGTCACTCGTGTGACCAACAAATTACTTGGCAAAAGTTGTTTAACTGGTGTACTAGAGTCTAGATACCACATTTTTCCAGCACTTGGACATAATGCACCAAGTTACCGTGTTTTGCGGACCTCAGCCCACAAATTAGACATGTTGAAAAGCTGAAAATTTTACGCGGTGAGAACTACATAAGCACTTGTTTTTCTATGTCCTTTACTGTTGCGAGACGTCAGGGATTTCGTAAGATTCGCCTCGGATATTGTGAGATGTGAGAATGAGAGATTACGTTGAGTAATATTTCCCCATCATACTAGCTCCTTCGTGCGGTAATGAAGCGAGCGTTCTAACGGCGTGTTATATAGAAGAATGGTTTCATGCGCGGACTATGCTCACGGGGCGGAATGTTTACCGAATACAAACTGTAAGAGGCAACACTTTTTGTTTTATTGTTTTTGCGGCCTGTATGCCGAGTGTATACTAGAGTGTGATCCGAAAGTTACAGTACTTCCAAAAGTATTATGAGATAGGGTATCCTGAGTACAGTATTCGAGTTAGGTGGGGAAGTCTGGTGTAAGCTGTCAAGAAACACGCTAACTTCCGATAAAAAAAAAATGAAAGCCGTTTACAACTCCCTGTAACGCCGAATTAGAGCGCAGCTCTTGAGGAGGAGGGGAAGGCACGGGGGGTGGAGGTCACGTGACCTCGGGGAGGAGGGGGGTCACGTGGCCTGAAGGTCACGTGACCTCGAGGGGTGGGGGGGGGGCGGAGAAAATTTTCCGCTAAATTTAGCGGGGAAAAATTTCCGCTAAATTTAGCGGGAAAAATTTTCCGCTAGATTTAGCGGGGAAAATTTTCCGCTAGATTTAGCGGGGAAAATTATCCGCTAGATTTGGCGGGAAAATTTTGCCGCTAAATTTAGCGGGAAACATTTTCCGCTAAATTTAGCGGGGAAATTTACCCATCATGCACGGCGCGGTTACGCCGACGCCGACGGCAACGCACGCCGCTCAAGCCGGAAACGGACGCTGCGCTCTAAAAAAAAAAAAGACTATGAAGTTATTGTGTGTGTGTGTAAACGGTGTAAATTAAGATGTTTTTTTATTGGGGGGGGGGGGAGAGAGAGAGAGAGACACAATAAGCAGCCCGAAGATCGGGAGCAAATTCTACTCTGATTGGTGCGGAATGTTTTTACGAAGCGATCGCGTGTGCGTCCGGACGGCGCGACAACAAACACGGACCGCAAACAACAAACACGACAGCGTAACCCGACCGCCGGGAGAGCCGATAACATCGACACCGACCTCTCACCCTCGCGCCTCGTAGTAACAAACGCTAAACGAAACACAACGACAAAACAAGAAAAAAGAGCCGAAGGAGATCTTTGGGAAAGATTAGATAGGACGCCACATTGTATCGGCGTCTCCTTTACGCCTCAAATTGCCGCTGAACAGCTGCACCCAGTGACGTGATGGATCGCAAAATCAAGTTGGTCGCTGTCGGGGTTTTCCGCCATCGGCAGCCCGGTTATTATGACTCACTACTTAGTATACCGGGATACAGAGTAGACCCTCACTCAGTGCCATCTAGTGGCTCAAATATCAGCATAAAAAAGTGTGTACGCTAATGGCGGTAAAGTTCTATAGTATCTATTCGGCAACGGCAGACGTGCGAAAGTTACGGTGTTCTTCGCCGCACAGTACTTACTCTATTCGTTTCCGTTTCACCGGTGTAGAAGAAGGGTGCGTATTTTCGGCACCGATTTGATGTCCAGGAGGCGCGGCCAATGACGTCACGGAGGACCAAATTTTATTTGGTGTTCTTTGACGTAAAGACGTTTTATTTTGGATGCCGCCAACTGCAATTTGAAACGTCGGTCGGTCGGCGAGTGTGTGCGTGGTCCGGTGCTGGCCGGTGTCCTCGCTGGCGTGTGTTGTCGACGTGCCGCCTGTGCTCGTCGCGTTCTGTTGCGTAGCAATTGCCGAAATCCAGAAACAGTTTTTTCCAATTTCGTTCGCCCGGTGCCGTCGGTAACTCCTGTTGCAAAAGATGTGTAGTGACTAGAGTACCGTCCGACGGCACTTTTGCAGAGCGTTCAAATGCCGTCCGACGGTACTTCATTAACGCGTTAAGCGCCGTCCGAAAGTGTCGTATAAAACGAATTGTCAAAACAAGATTTTCGAAGCTGTACCGTAGCTTAGCGGTAAGATGCCTGCCTCACACGCAAGCGGTCGCGGGTTCGATCGACAGTAAAAGTTTACTTTTCTTTTTTCGAACATTTTGTTTTGTTGGGGCATTTGGCGATATTTACGACATTTCTTTTTTACGATTAACGCTGAAAAAAAAAACCGAGAAAAAAAAACGAATGTTGTGGACGAACTTTTTTTGAACAAAATGGTATGGGACTTCCTTTCTGGAGGTGCACTCGCTCGCCGCTTGCACGGCCTTCGCAGCTATTCTGTGCAAGGGTGATAATCCGTCGTACTACACACAAGTACAGCTCCCGAAAAATGCGTACAAAATTACTGCGGCTGGACTCTGTCGCTTCCGGTACACGTAATCTTCATTTGCAACAGGAGTGACGGACGGCACCGGGCGAAGTTTGAAAATGGAGAAAGCTTATCGTGATTTTCTTGAAAACGCGACGAGTACAGGCGACAACTCGACAACACGCACCAGCGCGGACACCGCCGATCCGCCGAGCACCCGACCACACACACGCCGAGCGACTAACATTTCAAAATGCAGTCAGCGGCATCCAACATAAATCGTGATGTTGTCAAAAATAACAGTGAATATTATTGTGACGTCAAAAATGACAAAATAAAAATCCGTTATTTTGACGTCCGTGACGTCATTGGCCACGTCCCCTGGACCTCAAATCGGTGCCGAAAATACGCAGCCGGTCCATCGGAAGGTGGAGCGGAGAGTACCACTCTGTGCGAGGCGATTAGTCGAGGATATTTCACGGCAATATTCGCCGCATTTCATGGTCTTCAACTGTCTGGGGCATGGCAAAGCCGAGCATTTCAGGAATTCACGGGGCACCCTCACATTCGTAGCGCACAGAAGCTTACAAGTCCCGTCACGCTGACGTCGATCAACGATGCAGAGGACTAAGCGCCTGGAATGTTCATGAACAGGCAGCCATTAGCGCGTTCCGATTGATTACATAGACCCTTATGCAGTTTACAAAGATAAACTGTCCGCTTGCGTCCCAAGCGACTTCCGGCCGCGTCGTCTTTGCGAGCCCGTCGAGCTTGCTTGTGTCAGCATTGCTAGAAAGCGTAAATGCTACACGGACAACAAAGTTGGAGATACAGCGAGGGCCTTTGGCTTATTTATCGTCTCGGAGGAGGCAAGTTGGTTTCCAAAAATATTCGAAACCGCCTGGAAGATTTGTGGTTAGACTTTTCATCGACATTTTAAGCGGAGGTGTTAAGGTGGCCTTTGTTCGTTCTTTGTAGGAACCCTAACTTCTCTGGGACGTCAAAGACTAAAGTACCGCCTGGTGGCGTTTGCCTTGAAAAATACATTTATGTGATGACATTTTTCAAGGTGGCCAGGCTGACATTCAGAAAGGGTCTATTCACGCAATGTTAATCCGTCATATCGTTGTTAGATGTTAGCCGGATGAGAGTTATAGGGATGAAATGAATGCATAAGGAAGAACGAAGCCTAGACTAAAGGATCCAGTTACTTTAGTAAAGACGAAACGTTCCGTCCTCTCTTTCCACTTTTGCAGAGCGAACACCGGAGAGGAAGCGAGGAGGGCCTCACCTCCTCTCCAGAGTTCACTCTGCTAAGCTGGAAAGAGTGGAGGGCTTTGTGGGAGGAGTAGAGTAGACGGCTGCGTGTTTGGGGTGTTCCTTTTTTATTTTTAATACAGGTCTATTTTTGGTGTCAAACAAGCAACAAAAAAAGAAAAGAGGGGAGGTTCATGTTGAAGGAAACAGGACACATACATAAGATTTCCAATCCTCCGCTGAACATGCAGGGGACACGGACATTTGGAAAACGTCCAGGGGCGAGTAAGCATAGAGGTAACCTAATAATACGAGGGAAAGGTGCCGTGCATGGCGGCCGCTTCGGAACTGCGGGGCACAGACGCCGACATGGGGGGCCGCAAGGGTGGTCCCGATGGGCGAATATAATATAGGCAAAGAAGCAACTAAAAGATCTTAGTTCGACGTGAGTGCGTTGGTGAACTTCAATAGAAAGAATAAGCATAGGGACGGACAGAACAGCATCTCTGTGGTGCTGTTATGTCCTTCCCTATGTTTATTCTTTCTGTTTTATTGAACGAAAGATCGTCTGTAAGGTCGGCTGTATCCAAAAAGTTTCTAGTTTACTCTAGAAAAAAAAAAACTGGCAGTCGAACAATTTCGATTTTTAGCGGCAAAACGAACACGCCTAGCCTTCCCGCTGCCTTCTTTACTCGCTCTTCTGTCGCACTCTTTCCCGTTCTTTCTCTCGGAAGCACCGATGTGAGCGCTCAGGATTTGCCCCGTTCTGCACCCATCTTTACCCCTCTGTGAGTGAGGAAAGGGAAGAAGTGGTTCGCGAAGAAAGAGGCAGCCTCGCGGATAGTCCAGGGGGAGCTCTGTACACACAGACACACACACACAAAAAAAGGTAATTAGTAACCGAGGTGCACCCAACATCTAGGAAACAAGGCCTGCCGGAGGTGGGACAGAGTTGGGCCACGAATGCTTGCGTCAGCATTCGGACGGGACTCGTCTCCCCATCAATTGGACACGAGTCTCAGCCGAACGCAGCACGTTTTTTTCAATCCCCACGTTGGCCTCCGGCTTGACGACCAGCGCGGAGCGAAGACGTCACGTGCAAGAGTTGTATAAATAGTCCTGGCGTTTCGCGGTGTGGTGTGGTTCCCGGCTATGAAACAGGTTTCACCTGTGCGCGCCAGCCTCGATAAAGAAACTGCTCGACACGACTGAGAAGCGAGGCGGCGCACGTGCGGGCAACGTTCGCGTTTGTCGCCTCGCTCGTTGGGGAAACGTAGGGAGCGCTAGATTCGGGATGAGGGAGCAACTGAAACCACGGAGAGCGTTTGCGATTTAATGGAGGACGCCTAGAGCACACGAATTGTATTGCCGCGTGGGGAGCGAGGAAAGCGGTAAGCGCCTTTAATTTGCATTTTTCCAAATAATACTTTGCTAGGATAGCGTATATATTCTATACTCCGCGCTCATCTGCAATTAACAGCGCGCATAGAGCTCTTTAGCAAAGCGATCGCTGGAGAGGAGGCGACCTCCTCTGGAGCGTTCGCTCTTGCTATAGTGAAAAGACGTGGGAAGACCTTTCGGCCAGTCCCTCGTCGTTTAGGTTGCACACGTGTTCCATAAGCCACGTGATGCCGACATCGAGCAGATGGAAGCACTTTGAAATCTGGGCACTAGCGTGATTCCCCGCCGTTTTCTCTTGTGCTGGCCCGTCCCGCCTGGACGAAACAGCTGGGTGATTTGATCCCCTGTACTGTGCACACCCCGCCGGTAAGCTGTGATCTGTTGGTGAATTCCCGTTACCCGGGTCCTACGTCTAAGTTCTAGGCAATTACTCGTCGATTGCACATTCGCGCATATTCGCGCAGAACACTTGAGCACACCACAGCCGCAGAACTGGTTTCGCTGGACGAATGGCTGCGTGGATGTACAGGAATGATCGGGGCGTGCTAGTCGCCCCGAGTATTGTGGACACGAAGCCGGAGAAGTACCGGAAACTGCAGCGCGTCGGCCTGGAACACTTTCTGCAGCTTCCTTCGCGCGTGGAACCAACAATCGTGCTACAAAACGGACAAAACAAAAAGATGCGGCACTTTTGTTTTTCTCATGAGAGAAAAAAATATCTTAGGTTGTTGCCACTCTAAACGCTTGTCAAATCAATCCCCGCCCAATGTTCACGAGTGAAAGCGTTCGGCTATTTGAGTCCACCCGTCAGCGGAATAAAATAGTATTTTATTTCTGTTGCAGTTGGTAAACCTTTCTGACAAAATATAGTTTTCGCTGTTATTGAATTATAAAAACATTAACAGCTTAGGTTTGAAAACAACAAGAGCGGACTCGGTTCACATAGACCAATCACCGGACGAGCCTCAGTTGATGTCACGGTCCAGGTGGTTCGTGTTTGCCCGTTTTCGGTAACTGGCGCTACTCGGCTCTATGTATTCGAGAGGTCCGTCGACGGCCGTTTTCCCTCAGAAAATATTGAAATATCGCTTACTAACTTCCAAATAAAAATACGGTTAGTTCTGAAACCTTGGCGTCTGGTTTGGGCTGCTAGCGCTAGATTTGGAGGGAGAATGAGCATTCGACAATGCGTAGTTTATATTTTGCAATAAAAAAAAATTGTTAATCTTTTTTTAGTGGACAGGCCTGTGCACTTGATATTTAAGTGCCCTGGTCCGCGCGTCGACCCAGTTTTGCAATTACGGTGTTCATATTAAAAGTTGATGTTTATTATACCGCCAATTAGCTAAAAAAAAAACGCTCGAACAATATTTTTTAAATGTTTAATACAACTACGAAAATAATAGTTGCAATTAATTGCTTTTTTTTTTTAGACTGTTTGGACGTTACGTGTAACTAGAGGAGACAGTTCGCAGACTGATCGCTCCAGGTGGTGTGTCACCTCCGTTATGTGACGCAGAAAATCCGGCATCACAGGCTCGGCGCAATTGTGGGTGAGCTACGCGGCGTGGGTGACTGTGGGTGACTGACGGGTGAGCGCGCACCTCGAACGCGTCACCCAGTCCCCCCGGCGTAGACGACGAAGAGGGCCCACGGCGTCGTCCCTCTCGGCAGCGGCGTGAGGGCTTCCATCGCGCCTAATCGGCGAGCCGGCTCCCGAGGTCGATGAACCGCTCTCGTCGCCGCCGGAGAAGAGCGGCAAGGGGGTCGCCCGGGCTCTCACCGCCCCCTCCCGGGTCGACCGCTGTCTGTTCCTCCGCTTCGGTCGAGGCCCCCTCCGGTTCTGCCCTGGTTCTGCTCCGCCGGTCAGCCCAGGAGCCCTCTGTGTTTTGCTAGAATGATCGGGGACCTCCACCGGCTCTGCCTCGGTTCTGCTCCGCCGAACTGTCCCGGAGCCGCTTCGTGTCCCGTTAGTCTGATCGGGAACCTGCAGCGGTTCTGCCCCGATTCTGCTCTGCTGTGATGCACCGGACCCACTCTACATGTGTTCCATTAGTTTGACTTAGAGCCTCCTCCAGTTCTGACCCGATGGTTGCTCCGCAGGGCTGCACCCGAAACGCTCTGTGTTCCGTTAACCTGATCGGGCACTTTTTACGGTTCTGCTTCGGTCCTGCACCGGGCTCCCCACAAGCAGATCTCTGTTCCGTTAGTCTGACCGGGAAACCCTCCCTGTTCTGGCCCGGTTCCTGCTCCGCCGGGCTGCCCTGGAGCAGCCCTCTGTGTTTTATTAGACCTATCGGGGACCTCCACCGGCTCCGCCCCGGCTCTGTTCAAAGTTGCCCCCCCCCCCCTCCCGCCGGGAACTACACTTTGTTTCGTTGATTTGATTCCAGCTCCTTCGATTCTGCCTCTGTTCTAACTCGGGCTGCGCCAAAACCGTTTTTCGTGGTCTGGTAGAGCTGCTCCTGCCTTACCCTAGCTGTGCCCAGGCCTTTTCTGAGACAACTCTCCATTCGGAATCTGATTCGGGAACTTCCATTGGTTTTCCTCCGGGACTGCACTCTGCTCAGTTTCTCTGACGGAACGCCTTTTTATCTCGCCATAGTTGTGCTCAAGGGTGCCCTGAAACCACTCTTTGTTCGAGTAATTTGATCAATCGATTAATCTGACCGGACGACTAATCTCATCCTGCACCTCTACGGGTTGTGCCCTGGTTCTGCTCCGATTTTCCCACGTAACCACGGGCGCTCGCTTCTTCCAACCGGCCAAACGGACGCTTACTTCGCCGTGGACATGCACGTGCCCTTTCAGCGCGTGCAGACGATGCGTCATTTTCCAGTTCGGTATTCTTATTTTTAGCAATGTTTTATTTAATGGACTTCAAACGTGCTTTAAATATGTAAGGAGAGAAATTACGTATTGCAGACTGGTGAGGGACGCGAGGGATAACCCAAACTTCTTTATCGCTCGACAACGGCTGTTTCAAAATAACAAAAATAGAATAAAAAAGTAACCGAAAAAAAAAGGTCTGACTCGTTCGGGTTGTTGTCGACTTTCCAGTCGCCCTCATCCCTCTCAGCGCTCTCAGTACAGCCGGCGAACACTTCCGTAGTCATAGCCTCTTATTTACTCACAAGCCTGGCAGATCGCCACGAGAAGCGGCTGCCGAAACGGAAAAGGTGGAATGACAGACAACAAATGAGAGGAGAGCCACGTGACTGTCGCCCCGCTGCGGCGAGACGCCGTAACACACTTCTCCCGAGCGTACAAGTGTGTTTCGGGTCCTCGCCGCTGCAAAAGCTTGTGCGCTGACGGCCAGTTTCCCCGAGAAATGGCCCTTTGGTGCTCTGTGCTACCAGATCCTCGCGCTCCAAATCTTCGACCGGGCATTCTATGGCTTTGTCGTCGAACTGCCGGGCTTTGTGAGTATAGAGGAGGCTATGGTCATACTCAGAATAAGAGAGAAAAAAAAAGAAGAAGAAAAGAAATGAAACAGGCGACGGCTCATGTTTTGTAAGTATCACCTGGGCTTCGAGTTCTTATATATCAAAGTCAGCGGTGTAAAGCTTTTGTAATGGTCGTAAAAAACAAACAAACATATTTGATGAATGTCAATAATAAATGGGACAGACCATGCAACTGTATACTCCGGTCACCCCTAAGCTAAGAGTGCTGTGGGTGCTACGCTCTCGCGGCACCATTCAACCGCCTTTCTTTCATCACGTGACCCAGCTCGCCGAGCGAGGATGTGGATAAGGGTGTGATCGCGTGGCGAAGGATCGACATATGATAGGTCCAACGAAGCCGTAGCGTCCGCCGCAGTCTCAGCTCAGGGGTCGCTCGCCCTCTTGCGGACGGACGAAGAACCGGAGAAGCGGGGAGGACGGCGGAAACGGTGGCCGGGATTGTCGGCCTTGGTGCTGTTGTTATCGCACGGTTCTGATCGGCGTGTTTTCGTGCGTCGTGCGGTTTTAACGAAAAAAGCGAATGCGATAAAAATAGGAATCAATTTGTTCCGCTCCGCGACTTTTAACTATCAACATGTTCATAATTCCTTAACGCGCGTCATCATCTCCGCCACCTGCGATATGCTTCTGCCCTGACAGCTTCGTATGTGTAGCCAAATAAGTTAATTTTCGCACACAGACCAGCGTCAGCGAGCAGTGGCACGGGAAATCACGTAGAATCCATCCCCGTCCCTTCCGCCATCTTGGGACTACCGCCCCGCCATTTATAAGGTGTGCGAGTTGCGAATAGCGACGGCTCTAAATTACCGAAAATCGTCTTCGCATCCTACGCCATCAAAAAAAAAAAAAAAAAAGCGGAGAGGAGTTTGGATTGAAAAAGGGGGACGCAGATTTTTGACAGGCTCTTTCACACGCTGTAATATTTTTCTTCTTCACGATGAAATCCTAGCTTTGGGCTCACATCTTGCGGTGCTGAAGCACCGAGACAATAAAGAAGTGATCGATGTTTGGGTTGGACTGGGCTCGCGCTCCTCCCCTCTTCGGAAATGGCATAGAAATTTGTCTCCGAGTATAAACATGTTTTGTTTTCTCCCATTCAAAAGAGTTCCTGAAAATACATTCACGCATTCCGAGATTACTACGACAACTTGACACTGAAAGGCCCAGCCACGAAGAAGAGTTATTTATAGCCCTAAATACTTTTTTGTTTTCCTTACAGATCTCTTCGGTGGAGGATAGGCAACTTGGGGCTTCTCTCTTTCTCTTTTTCTCGGTCACGCGCGATGACGTCACAGAACTCGAAATGTTTTGGAAGTACTAAGTTGCTTGCGGCATATGTTTATGGATAAAAATAGTATAATCCCTAAATAACCTGTACGCTACAAACGAAAACGAGTCAATACAAAAAAAAAAGATGTAAAAAAAAAAACTTGTGTCGCCGTGGGTGATTCAAATCACGTGGCTTCCGGAGTGTCTGACGTTGGGATCGTCCGTGCTATCCATTTTTTTTTCTTTGGCTTCTTTTTTTTTGTTAGAGAACAGGTGACACTGCTTATAAAAATTTATGTTATTAGTTAACGCCATTGGATGCTGGCAAAGCAGTGTCATTGCTTTCCCTTCGTGCTAGCCGGACACTACGCACCATTTCAATATTTACGAGTCCTCCGCCCAGCGTGCGATCTCCTCAACCCAGCACGCGCATGTCCATCGCTTCGGAAAGCGAGCAAATCCACGAACCATACGAACGAAAACTGATAAAGGAACCGGCCAGGAGCTCTTTCTTTTTGGAAAGGTCTATACTCCGCTGAGACTCCAGCCAATGCTACAAGCGCGAGCTAGCCCGCGCTCTTGGCTTTGAGACAAGCATTTCTAGCGCTTGTGCTTGTTCTGCGTCTTCGAATGAACGCTTTGAAGCAGCGACCTCGAGCTCCCGTGCCTGTGACATTGGCTGCAGTCTCAGCTTATGGGTGAGAGTCGGCACGTAGGATTTTGTTTCGGGGGGGGGGGGGGGGGGGGGGGCTTATGACAAAATGCTGTGTGAGGGGGAGGGGGAGAGGAGGTCCAAGCAAAATGGAAGATTTCGAGGGGGGGGGGGGGGGCTGGATACGTGGCTGAGCTGAGTATAATAAGTACCAGCATACAGACGATCAAACCTCGCGAGCTGATTGGCAGATGTGTCTCAGTTACGATAGCAATCGCCATTTCGGTCCATTCAAATCTGCGAAGCTGCGTTACCGTGTTCCGCGTACCGCGCTAGCGGAGCCTTCGAAGCATGGCTGGTACCGTGACCGCGGGGCGCGCGCTTAAAAAGCATGCTTCAAAGGCTCCGCTAGTGCGGTACGCGGAAACACGCTAACGGATTGCTAGAAGACCCTATGATTCCGTTGAATTTTACGATGGTTTCGGTCGTTCGGCACAAATCAATTTCTTCGCAACATTTCTGCGAGGACTGCCAATGATATGGCGCAAGGGACGAATGCTCCGAATCTCCAAAACGTGAGGGAGCGTGTCTCACTTATCCGCGAACAGTGTATCGGACTTCATTTCGCGTCCTTTGTTGCTAGGCCCGGAATAATGTAACGTGGACTTTTGCTACCTCCTGATGCAATGAAGCTTTTTAAGTGTCGCTGACAACTTAAGAACCGGGAAGGGGGGGGGGGTTCATGTTTACGTTTATTGTTTGTGATTCTTTTTTTTCTAATCGATTAATTGGACGAATTTATTGATCGCTAAACGACATCATAAGGTACTTGGAACTCGCCACGCTGTGCGTTTATTAGGCTGTCAGTAATTATAGTAGTCGTTACTTCGGGGATACGATTAAATCTTTCTTGCTAAAGTAGCTAAAAAATTCGCACGAGTTTGTTTTTCTCTTTTTTTGTCGAATGCATTTTACTGTTATTTTAGAAAGAAAGGTTTTGAAACGCTCTTGATTAAACCAATCCCCAGTTCTTATCAAAATGATGTACAACAACATTGTCGATTATTTATAAACGAGTCGTTTTGTACCGCAGCAGCCATGAGGGCTGCATATGCGGGAAAGAGTGGCCCTGGGAGTGCCATGACTATCGGAAGCATGTGGTAAAACAAAATGATATAACATCACGAATATATCGCGGCACCGAATTAAGTACTCGGAAAAAGGAACTTTTCAAATGGGAAATTTTACAGTTACCATTCGCTCCAAGTGTAATCGAGTATAAGACGTCTGGGAGGATTGTGGCGACCAAACAAACGCTCCCGTCGATGTTTCATTTCCCCGAACAATGCAGCAACAGTGTTCGAGCTGGGTCTCGGTGCCGCTCGTCCGCAAGGTCCCAAAGCTCAGGCCGACGTCCATTCCCCCATTGCCGAGGTCTCGTTGGCCGAAGTGGAGGCGGGAGACCGTGTGGTGGAACGGAAAGACTAGTGTATTTACATGGGTATAGGTGCAGACGCTTTGCCCACGTGCGAGATTACATCCGCCATTGCACGCCTTCTCTTGTCTTACCAAGATATACCGATCCACTGAATCGAGCGTTGACGTGCCTCCATAAAAGACAATGCTGAACAGGACACAGTAGAATCTAAAATGGCAATAACTTGGCTTGCTACGGGAAAGATGAAGTGAAGTAAACGGGATAAGAGAAAACAAAAACGGAAGGTCGATTATGGCGGCGCCCATGCACTGCTGCTGCAGAGCATCTATAGCATAATACCGAAATGGACGACGCACCAAGGGTACCGGACAGGTCCTTATATAATAAAAAGGCAAAAGTCTGAAGGTGCCGTGCAGTTGATCGGTTATTCCGAGCATTCCTAAGCTGGCCTTGCCGTCAGCAACCTCCTCTATGCGTTGGTGATCGGTCGTTGTTGTTCTCAGGATTGAGAGATTCTCTTACTCGCGCGAGGCGCAGACACAACAACACATCCGTCTCAGAATCGGATATTGTCTGGCGTTCGAGTGGAATGCAGACGCCGTATAGACAGCGCCCCGAACGTTCGTTTCCTACGCACTTCAATTGAGGCCGGAGAGAAACGCTTCTTCGGTAGCAGGCCAGACAGGTCGAGCGTGCGCCAAGGGTTAGGATCGCACACCAACCGTCTCGACGTTCGCTCAGTCGTCGTCCGCGTATAAATTCAAGGTTGATCTTAACAACCGCAGTAATTATCAGCTGGGAAATAGAAAACTATAGCGGAAGGTTAAAACACCAATACACGCAAGAAGCACACACGAAAAATAACAACCAAAGTCAGCTGTTGTAAACTAGTTAGGCTTCGCGAGGACCTCATTTTTCGCAAATTTTCTGACTTTCAAGATATATCCCCCAAATATTGGTCGCGCGAACGTATTTCCCGATGCTGAAAGAAAGATACATAGCATATTACGACAAATTAGGAAGTTCTATGTCCGCGAAATATTTCCCAAACCGGTATGTACTTGGCGAAATTTGCGAAATAGAAGGGTCATAGAATAGCTGGCATCCCATCGGGTACACCATCGAGAAGCTTGGTATAGTGCACAGCGCAAGCTCAGAAGTTGTGCGCATGTGCAGTGTGACATCCCGAGTCGTTCGGGGCCCCTATTCAAAAACTCTCTATATTGAGCTCGCGAAAATAGTCATTTCAGTATATAGAGCCTATAGGAATTTTCTTTTTTTTTCCGTCGCCCCGGGATGCTGTCTGCGGGATAGGCTATCGGGCTCGGTGTAGTGGTTTCCTGAGAAAGTTAAACAAAGGCTCGACTACCGTTATTATGCGCAGGCGTGGAAATTATGAACGAGCTGAGGCATCCTGGTGGAGGGGGGTAACGAGCTAGCTATACACTGAAAAAAAAAAATATATATATATGTTGGAGTTTATATTGCGTAAACATTCATAATCATTTCCCTAACATTTTAAGTGAGCCAGATAATAATTTTTTAAACATAAGATACTTTTTAACGCAACCCCCCAATCCCGAAATTTTGTTCGTTCTTCCTTCCGTCCGTCCGTCCGTGCGTTTTCCGCTAAATTTAGCGGGGAAAGTGGCGTCGCGTGACCTGTGCACCAATTTAGTTACCTGCGAAATTTAACGGGAAAATTCACGTCTTGTGATCTAGACACCAGTCCAGTTTCTCCTCTAAATTTAGCGGGAAAACTAGACGTCACGTGACCTGAACTCACGTGACCTATACAACCATTCAGTTTCCCCGCTAAATTTAGCGGGGAAATACACGTCACGTGACACACCGATTCCCTCACCAATTTCCTATAATGCATTTGGTGCATTATAGAACTTTGAAGGCAAAGGTCGCTTCCAATTTTTTCCCAAGCCCAAATACGTTTGTGTAAAAGTCGGGCAGCGGTTCTGATAAAGTCGAACTTTGTTGAATTTTCGCCTAAAGTTCGAAGGTTCTGCGGACACGCGGAACCGTCGGGTTCGGGGAAATGTCGCGACGTCTCTAGGTGTGACCACTTTGTTTCACCGTAACTTGGCAAAGAGCGGACGCTACGGCCTTGTCGAGCCAATCAAAGCGACGGAAGCGAAGCACGTGACTGCCCTTAGCAGAGGTACGGGGGTGAGAGCGTAACCCCAGCAGTTGAAGAGAAGGACAAGGGAAGAACTCCCCTCTTACCCGTGTATTCTTTTGTGTGTCCCAGACATTGCTTGTGTGCCCGTCGGAGATTAGCCGGCCACTCAAAATTTGTAGAAAAGCGGCTTCGGCAGCACTCCGCGCAACTACACTCGTATTCAACAAAAAAAACCGTAGTAAAAAATAAAAAAAAGTTCGGTTCTTTGCGGAACATTACTAGTTGCCTACGTTATGCGGGCAATTAAGATATATCGCGGTACATTTGAGATTAGCTACATGCTGGATTATCAAGGCGTAGACGTTTCCGACGACAAAAGCCTTGTTTCGACCGCCGACAACATATTAATAGGGACTTTTAGCGAAAATGTTTACCTTGTTCCGCGTACCGCACGGGAGCCTTCGAAGTCATGCTTTTAAGGACGCGCTCGGGTGATACCGTGACCGAGGGGCGCGCGTTTAAAAGCATGCTTCAAAGGCTCCGGTAGTGCGGTTACTCGGAACAAAGTAACAGTTTGCTAAAAGTTCCCAGCATGAGTACTACATCGAGCAACGTATAAACAATGCCCTTTTTTTTCTTTTTGTGACTACGAATATGGCGAGATGGAGTATTTCACGTGCAGTATAGTCACGTGTCTTCCTCCGAAGCGCTGGTTGGCTCACTCGGACTGTAACCTTTGCCGTTTGCTAAGTTACGGCGAGACGGAGTGTAGTCTGGTCATGTAGACTCGTAAAGATGAGGAAGCACTCGCGGCACGCTGGGTGCCTCGCGTGGGCGAACTGGCGCCTGTTTGGCGACGGACTTTCTAAGACAGCAAAGGAGGCCATGGGACCGACCGGTTGGCTGTCGGGAGTTTCCATCACGCGCACCAAAAAAGAGACCGGGAGTTCTCACAACCGCGTAGGGGGCTTTATCTTGTGGCGACGCGGGCCTCCAAACCAACGACTCAACCAACGACGAACCATACGGCGTGCAAGTTAGTCCTCTCCTTACGGACTTCGTGCGTTTATTTACCCGTCAAACGCACCCACATGGGTTCGTAGCCCCCGACACCCAATCAATGCCGGCGCGCGATTGGCTGTCTCGTCATTGCGCGTCTCCTACGCGTTCTTTATGTTGCCCTCTGATGGGCGTTCCGATGCATTCGAATGCCGTTTACGCCGAAGGCCGAACATCGGGTCCTGCGCGAAGAAGCAGACGACGCTCTTGCACGCTCTGAATGGCCGCTCTAGCCTTTGCGCCTACCCCCTAATCCTTCCAATCGGAGCTCGGCGCTCTGATCCCCTCCTCTCCCTCAGTTTTCGCCCATATACATCTATCAAGCGCTTATCACGCAGACGAAAATCAACGAGTCACTGAGCTGTGGACGCGTGCGCGGCGTCTGCTTATTCTGCAGGAGAGAGCTACTGCGCATGCTCGGGACGCGTTTCACAGCCCGGTAAACCAAGATGGCAGCCCGCAGGAGGAAATATTTGGAATGATCTATCGCAGTCGTTGACAGGCTAAGAAATCGGGGTGCGGCTCGTTATCTTCACGGTTCTCGCATCGTGAGTGGCTTTTTCGGCCTTCTTATCGGCCGATTTCGCAAACTGATTGGCTGCGAAGCATAAAAAGGTGCTCGGCGCCATCATCTTAATGAGCGTTAATAAGGTGATGCAGATACGTAGTATTCGAATCTCGTCTAATAAGATCTGCTATCATGTAATCTTTTCAGCGCATGTCTGAAAAAAAAATCTACAGGGTTAATTGTTTTCAACAGCAAAAGTAAGCTACTCATTGCCGAACGCTCATTCGCTACCCACAGCGTTCGGAACCAGATGCCGAAGCTTCAGAACTAACGGTTATCTTAATCAAAAGTTAGAAGTGATTTTCTGAAAGTTTCAATGGAAAACATGGGCCCGATGTATTCGACGACTTCGGCAGGCTTTTTTTCCATTAAAAATGTTCGAAAATAGCTTGAAACTGTTGAATATGGTAACGGTCAGTTCTGAAAATTTGGCAGCTGGTTTGGGCGCCTAGCGCTACCTAGCTGTGTGAGGAGAATGAGTATTCGGCGATGCGTAATTTATTTCTGAAACAAAAAACAAACAAAAAATAATATTTTGAGACACCATGTAGAGCAGGTTGAAATCAAATAAAAATAATAATAATAATTTGTCTTCGAAGTATGAAGCGAAGGAATGAAGATACACAACATAAGACAAAACACTGACTGCTACACTAGCTGTTTTTTTTTCGACTAAAAAGCTTGTCACGCTTTTTGCTCAAATATTTTTTCTTCAAAGCTTATTGAAAGATTTTTTTTCAGCCGCACCATTTCTACGCGCTCAGCACATTTAAAGCTGGTTCCTAAAGTTCTCCCTAAACTCATCTTATAATTCCCTAGAACGCAAGTACCTAACTTCTCGGGACTTTTCCCTACAACTGGCGTCCAAGGGATCGTTCCTTTTTTCTTTTCTTTTTCCTTTTTTACGGCAGTCCGGTCGATCAGTGGCGGGAGAGTTGAAATATGATTGTATCAATAGGAATGTTTTCGCGCTTCGGTTTCGCCGCCCTTCCCGCCAGATACCAATCTTTGACGTTTACAGCGAGGTTGGCAAAGCGCAGATGACCTCAGGAATCAAAAGTGCCTTCTGGAACAGTGATCATGTAGCATGTCTCACTGAACATCCTTGCGCCAATCATTTGCTCTGTGTGTTGAAATTTAATCGGAGACACAGACGATTCTTATTGCGCCGATCGCGGTGATCGGCTCTCCGTTATCTCTGTTGGCAGTCGGAAAGCAGACTCACGCGCATTCCGATGGTCTTGCTTTGTACAAACCTCAGCTTCGCTCTCTGGCCGCTAGGAGCTGTGACTATTCTATTTCTACCGGGTCAGAACTCAGAAGTGAACGGTTGTGCAGAGCTCATTAAATGAGCAGTCACATTGCCCATGCATCATGCGAAATACATGGTGTCCGCTGTACACATGACAAAGAAAGGTAAACAAAATAAAAATAAAAATGCATATAATCTTGATTTATATGACTTAAATCAGATTTATTTCATTTAAATAAGCGTAGCTCGAGAATGCTGATTCTTTATCACAATATGTGTTTCTAAACTTGACAGATTAACTGACCAATCTGTCCGATCAGTCATAATATTCAGAAAGAAAGAATTTTTGTAAGTATAAAGTACTTACAATAAAGTCCACATATAATTCTCCCATCGCGTGATGTCTGATCAGCCTGGCTACGGCTTTAGTAGTGTGGCCGCGTCTGGAGACTTCGCGTTACGCCCTCCGGTGCTGTATGTTTTAATGTTTCTCTCTGGTGCGCCGAAGTAAGCACGCCCAGAGAATTCGAATCTATAGGATATTCTGCTTACTTTCGTAGGCTGATTTTGAGAAGAAACGCGTAAAAGGAAAAGGCCGGAAACAAAGAATTGCTTTCACGTTCCACGTACTGGAGTATGTCCATATCTGCAATCGAATAATTGTTTCTTGTATTTTCCCGGATAAAATGAAAGTTGCCAAAGTTTACCTTATTCACAAAGGCAAACTCTCAATAACTCAAGCCAAAATCTCAATAACTATAGACAACTACCTGCATTGCCCCTTTTCTCGTTTCTTCAAATGTAGCAGAGAGAATAATTAGTTCAAGAACTTACTCATATGTTACAATTAATAAAGTCATAGTCCGGGCACCGGTTTGGTTTACTTTACAGAAGATGCATTTAACCGAACCAGCCTTGAGGCACGTTAAAGATAAAATAATAGAGAACATTGAAAACGGTACATACACAAAGTGGTATCTTTCATTAAATTTTAGAAAGGTATTTGCCTCTACAAAGCACGAATTCTTACCAAGAAAATGTTACGTTTGTAGGGAATCAGGTGAAACACGCAAGAAATAATCCACAGCTTTTTTCCCCTCACGTTTCCAGTATACATTAGTACAGGTTCTCATCCACTGATGTTTCGGGAACCCCTTCCGGATCGACAAAAGGATGGTGGAATACCCCATCTACCAGAAGCGAGGGGTGGGTATTGGATGATTACGCATACAAAAGGGTAAAGGAAGGAAACTAAATGCGTGCCAAACAACTTTGAGGCACTGGAAACGGAGAATAGTCCACCCTACTCACTCAGTACACATTGATTTGGTCTATTTAGCTTTGTGGGACAGCCAGCATTAACAAAAAAGAAAAAGGTTTTGTGTGTTCGGCTTGATTGACGGTCTAAGGCTTCAGGGACCCTAAAGGGTCCGCAGACCCCCATTTGAGAACCACTGCGTTATTACATAGATTTGAGTCACAACTTGCAATAATAAAACGCGGTTTTTCACGAGGTTCTATAATTTGCCATTCGTTATGTATTTTATACATAAGTGATGTTGTGAGCATAACTCCTACGCGGCATATCTTTTTATATGCTGATGATACAAACGTCTTTTTTCTACCCTTTCAACTCAAGAAACAAGAAAGTTTTGCGCATTGTTCATACGCCGGGCGAAGTAGTTCTTACAAGGTGTGTTTGTCAGAGAAAGAAGCGATGCATTTATTTATAATTTATTTACTCAATATCCACAGCGCCAGCCGGCATTACAGTGTGTGTGTGTGTGCGGGGGGGGGGGGGGGTTTACACACAGAAAGAAATTTAATAGCAGGTAAAATATATTCGCACAAGAGAAAGAGCGGAAAATGCAAACAAAATACAAAATACAGAAAAAAATGTAACAGCAGGTAAAACATAATCGCACAAGAGAAAGAGAGAAAAAATGCAAACAAGAAACAACAAATTGCTTCTGACAGTTTAAAAAAAGAATCAAATTCACATTGGGCATATAAAAAAGAAACAAATTGCTATCGCGAACGCAAACAAAGTAAAATATATCACAATCATCTTGTATGGCATCTGTTTACTTTTTTTAATGTTTATCAATGAAATGAAGCATCTGCTTTTTAAGACAGAAAAAAAAACATTATTGGAAAGAATTGACGCTCTAGGCGAAGGCAATTGATTCCACTGACCAACTGTTTTTTGGAGAAAAAAAAGAGTTACTAAATGCTACGATCTTACATCTCGTACTCGCGTACTTTGTGGATGTGATCGACAGGAGCGGAGACATAGTGCGGCGAAAAGATATGTTTCACGTGGAATACCAGGTTGCAGGTGAATAGCTTTCAACGCAGACCGTATCCCATTTTAACTCTTGTTTCGAACGCGTTTACTCTAAAAACTCTTCCGTATTCTGGTTTTCCTAAAACATACCGAACCGCGTCGGTCTTGCACTTTTTCTATTTTATCTTTTGTCAATGTTAGTTGGAGGATCCCATACAGTACAGGCACATCCTAGCACATGACGCACATTTGACTTGTAGAGGAGTTCTCGAATGTCCTGATTAAAGTATCTAGTGTTTCGGGCTATAAATCCTAAAGATCTTTTTGCAATAGTGTAGTCCACATGTCGATGCCAACACAACGATGATGTGAAGTAGATGCCTAAATGCTTAAATTCAAACACGGTTTTTAGACTAACGCTGTTTACAACATAAGAAAACTTAATTGGCGTTCGCTTTCTCGAGAACGTCATGGATACAGTCTTATCTCAGTTTAGTTTCATCCCCTATTTTTCGCACCATGCATGTGTGTATGTTGTCTAGATTCTTTTGACGTACGTAGTTGTCATTTTCACAGGTTATTTTTTTTATACATTACGCAGTCATCCGCGAGAAGTCTCATAGATGATGTAACGTTCTTAATGATATCATTTATATAGATTAAAATATCGGAGGTCCCAAGACCGACCCTTGTGGCGCTCCTGACGTAACGTCCGCAATTTGTTTATTCTGCGCCGTTTACTACCTTGTACTGACGCCTATTTTGTAGGTATTCTGAAATCCAAGAAATAACTCGATAGTTAACAATAAAACTCGGCAACTTATTTAGTAATAATTTATGGGGAACCACATCGAAAGCTTTGCTTAAGTAAAGTAAGATACAGTCAACAAGTGCGCGCGGTTATCAAACGCTTCCGCTATATCGTGAGTGAATTCGGTTTGCTGCGTCACGCAACACAATCCCTTCCGGATACCATGTTGGAACCGATTGAACAATGAATGATCATCAATGTGTTTTCCAATAGAGGTATATAATATATGCTCTAGAATTTTGCAAGCGACGGAATTTAAAGAAACCGGACGCTAATTTGAGAACGCTACGACGCTAGGAAAATCGGGCGTTTGAAAGGTGTACGGTTCGATAACATATATCTAAACTTAAATACTCCTACATATATCGTAATTGTCTATATAAAGGGGGAAATTAGTAATGCTTAGTGAATAACTGAACTACTTTTACTGTGGTTCTAGAGGTGAAAACGAGTACTGCATGCACCTAGTTTGTCTATAGTCCGTTGCAACCTGAAGAACGAAGGGCGAGGGTAAGACTGGCCCGGGAGGAGGAAGCAGACGGAACGCTAAAGAAAGAAGGAGGTTTCCCCCTCTCTTCTCCAGCCTTCCGTGCGAATCTTAAGTATCTAGCTCGGGGATTTATCTTTGTGATTAAAATACAATGAACTTCATCTAAACATTAGTGGCACAAAAGCCAAAAAATCGAAACACTAGAAACACAAGCCAAAAAATAAACCTGACTTGCATGATCTAAATATCGATTTTGAAGGATAAGAAAATTGAGCACGTAAAACACATATGTTTCTTGGTGTGTTCTTGAATAAAAAAATAAAAAACCTTAGATGTGCTCCACATCTCGAGAAACTATGATGCTCCATATTTAGAGAAATATGTATTCTAAACAGGTTACGACATTCATTACCAAAGTGGCTAAAGTTACAACTATACTATTCACTTATCTACTCACGCCTACAGTACTTTATAATTGTGTGGAGGACAACGATACTAACTAACACAAAACAAGTTATTCAACCTGCAAAGGAAGACCGTTCAATTTATTAGAAACCTTCAAAGGTATCAGCAGTCAAAGCCACTCTTTAATGCGTACAAACTATTAACTATTCAGCAAATCATAATCCTTAAGTTATCAATCATCATTTTCAAAGAAATTATGGCAGAATAAATCACTTAAAAAAAACTGTCATAAAACACCAAGAAACTACAATTTAAGGTGCAGTCACTACGTAAAAAGTAGTTTGTACGCTTGCAACAACTTGCATATCTCGTTCCTTATGTACTAAACAGGCACCCTGTCATAAGTGAAGAAAGGTAAAAAAAAAAAACGCAGGCGAGCTGGTGAATGACATCCATAGTAGCCCTGAAGCATCAAAACAATAAAAAAGAACGGATAGAACAACGAAGTATAACACAGCTGCGTTAAAAACTTCGTTGCTCTGTCCGTTTTTTTTATTGTTCTTTTGTATTAGGGTTACTATGGACACCCTATGATAGCTGACTTGGCTGTAACTACCAGCTCTTACAAAACATTAAATATTATTTTCAGCACTATGTATTAAGAATGTTTCATGATCTGGAGTTGGTACCTCGACTTGTTGGCCTACGCGTGTTTTTAAAAATATGTCTGATGTCCCGTTGATGTTCGTGAGTGATACTTGTTCTCTTTCTTTTTTTTTCCTTTTTTCCTGCTAAGTGCTTTAGCCAGGTAATAAAGTCCAGTCAGAAAAACCTTTTTTTTTTGCTTTTTGTTTCGGGTTTTATTATTCGCCGAGGTTTCACCATAGATCGCTGTCTTTAAACCTCCAAAAGCTTCTCGGGAAAAAAAGATGTACTGCTATTAACGTGAACAGCACGCCGTGCTTCGTTGGTGTAACTGTTTGTTTCCTGAAGAAGCACTGTTTCAGATTGCGAAGTGCAAGTTCGTCTGCTACTTATACAGGGGTTGCGACGATGTCAGATCAACGAGCGCTTATTGGCTGATAGAAAAAAAGAATAGGGGGTAGACCTCGAGGCATCTAGCACTCAGGTCTACCCACTCTCCTTCCATTCCGAGCCAATCAGAGCTCGGCGTCGTTCTGACGTCACCGCAAACCCTGGGAAAGAAGCAGACGACTTGCTCTCCTCATAGGTTTGAAACACAAAATTAAAGCTGCGTTTTATTTTTTTATTTTTAACTTTGACAAAAAAGAGATCATGAAGCTCGTCAGTGTCAGTCGGGACCACACCGGCGTAGCAGAAAGGCAAGATCGGGTGTTGCAATTCAGATCGGAACTTCGCACCGTTCCCAAACGCGCCGGTGCACCGTTGCCAAGCCCGCCAGCGAGGGAGATCAACCGGCGTGGATCTGAAACCTCAGTTCCGTATTCAGGCGCCAGCCACATGCATGCAAAACAGAACGCCCGATGAGTCGTACGACGCGTCGGAGAGATGGCCAAATTCTACCAGGTGCCGGCCGATCACTGCAACACGTGAACGACGAGTCGTGAGACCCGTCCGACAGAGCCCCGCCATCGCTCCGGTACATCTTCGACAGCGCTGTACGCCATGGATACAGCGAAGCATCGTGCCATCTATTTGGGCCATAAAACGATTCGCAGTTTTCGCCAGTCCAAGCCACGTCGGAATTCCACATGGCGACTGTCACCTCATCACCCACCGATAGCCCGTATCGAGCCAATCAACGGGTGGGCACGTGCCGCCACCGCCACCCTGTTTACGCCAGTCAAAAAAGGGGGACGACGCGCTTATTTTTAGAGCTCGTTTGCTGGCCTTGTTGACCCCGTCGAGACGCCCTCCCCCACCGCCACTTCGAGGACCTCGCCGTGATTTTGAGCGATCGGGGAGACACCGTTGCAGGCGCCGAGGTCCCTGCACCTCAAGAACGGGTCGTCTCTCTTTTTATTATTATTATTTTGTTTCACTCATTCGGGTGGTTTCCTTCGCCTTATTAAACCACCCTCTCCCTACGCGGCTCCATTTTCGCGTATCCATTCTGCATAGTCACTCTGTGTGACACCAGCCAACCAACGGAGTAAGCAACACTGCTCATACGCCGTACGAAACACACGATATGCGGAGAGCAAGTCGTCTGCTTTTTCCCAGGAGTTGTAGTGACGTCAGAGTGACGCCGAGCTCTGATTGGCTGACTGAAAAAAAAAAATAGTGGGTAGACCTCGAAGCATCAAGCATTGAGCTCTACCCACTATCCTTTCAATCAAAGCCAATCAGAGCTCGGCGTCGTTCTGACGTCACTCTAGCTCAAGCAGATGACTTGCTTTCCGCATTCGCTGTAGACACAACACAGCATTACCTGCGGCCTGAAGCATGTTCGAAATAAGTTTACTTCACAGATGGAAAAGATCTGCGGGCAGTTCTAAAGCGTGAAATGCCTTTTGGCACTACCCCTAATCCCAAAGTTTTGTCCGTCCGTCCATCTGTCCGTGCAGTTTCTGCTAAATTTAGCGGGGAAAGTGGCGTCCCGTGACGTCACGTGGCCTATCCGCGGTGAGAAGCTCGCTAGGGGCGCTTCTGTGTTCCTCCCTGTGGGTGACGTAGAAGCTTGACATTGCGCGTGCTTGCACTAGCGGAGGAAGTTGAAGTATCCTTACTCTGGGTTGAAAAAATTCCACCAGGCGGCGGTACCCAAACTTCTCGCCGCGAATACACCTTGGGGAAATTAACGGCAGGTGACGTATACGTCAAAGCAGTTTTCACGCTAAATTTAGCGGGAAAATTCGCGTCTCGTGGTAAAAACATCAATTCAGCTTCCCCGCTTAATTTAGCGGAAAATATGCGTCACGTGACCCGTCCATCACTTCATTTACCCGCTACATTTAGCGGGAAAATTCGCGTCCTCTGGCCCAGACACCAATCCAGTTTCCCCGCTAAATTTAGGGGGGGAGATTGACACCACGTGATCTGACGTCACTTGACCTATAAAACAATTCAGTTTCTCCGCTAAATTTAGCGGGAATATGTACGCCACGTGACAGACCGATTTCATATAATGCATTTCATGCATCATAGGTTTTGAAGGTGAAGTTGGCTGCCAATCTTTTTTGTACGACCAATCTTATGATGTGTTAGAAGCGTGGTGGCGGCTTTAGGGCTGGATTGCCTACGTCATCAAATGAAGGCCTCAGCACGGGGACTAGGTTGGATACGAGTGCTGCGTCAACGCTGGGATCGAACTCGTGTTCAATCACCGAAAACATGAGTCCGAGTCGAACGTCCACACGGTTCTCGTGTCCCATTCTGTACCCCGCGCTGTGGTCTACATTCGATGACGTAGGCAATCCAGCATATGGCCTCGTTATCTTTCGGGTGTTGCACCAATCGGTGCTTCCGACGTGGTTGTGAAACAGAGGGCTGGGTGGGCCTAAACGGGTACTTGCCTAAAAAAAGTGGCAGCGATTTAAGGGTTTATAATATATCAAATGCAGTATTTAAAGACCGATCGTTTTAATTTGTTATGAAGACATTATACAGTGTAGTACGGCATAGGTCACGTGTCATCGGATCACGTGACATGACGATGAGGAAACTGAATTTGTGCACAGGTCTGGTAGAGTCAGGTCGTCTGACATCAATTTTCCCGCTAAATTTAGCGGGGATTGAGGAGGAGGACGGACGGAAGGCTGAACGAAATTTTGGTATTAGGGAGACGAAAAGGGGGGGGGGGGGTCACTAAAAATCATTTAATGCATTAGAAAGTTACTGCACACTCGCATCCGCACACCAACACGCGCGCTTAGGGGCAGATGCGTTAGGCAAGACGAACAATCACCCGGCTTCACCTGGCTTCGACAATGTCGATCATCTTCGATTATTAGCGCTCCTGATCGTGCGTAAGTGGAAGGAACGAGGAAGGAAAGATCGTTCCTCGCTCCTTCTCAATCTTGGAGACGAGTTCCCGTTACAAGGTTTCGGAGGTTCAAAAGGAACGCGTTTCCATTACATGTTTCCAAGATTGGAACGTCGTTACGTTAAAGCTCGATTTGTGTATTTCACTTAAATAGTGTGCTGGATAATCTGTTGACGGGATAAAACGAGCAAGTGATAATTATATCCCTATCAAGCGACGTGTTGAGTCGCCACGATAGCATTTGTTTCGGTCGTTGGTTTTCCACTGTCTTTCGGACACTTCCTCATTTCTTAAGCGGGACTTTTGAAGAGCCGATAATGCAAATTGTAAATGCCTACTAAATTCGGTAAAATTGCGGGTAAATAGGCAATCAAAGAGGAAGCCGTTCCTCAGGTCGTGTTCTCAAAAACGTAACCAGTTCCCGTTCCTTTTCCAATGATGTAAGATGGAACGGCGCCGTTCCTCGGTTTCTCTTAATATAAAAATATTGTATACACGTTTGCAAATAGGATCCCGGCTTAACCTCGAATCACGCGCCGAGGTTAGGCGGACCTACTCTCCAGCCAGGACGTTCGCTGCTCGTCGTACAATGTTGCCAGGAACCCCTCGCTGAAGCATGCACCACTGGGCGGAGAAAGAGACTAAACCATTATTTTTAAAACATACAGGTGTTGTCTTCGACCGCGAAAGAGCACAAACAAATAAATAAAATACCTAAACCACTAACAAATGAAAAACAAATTTAGATAAAATATCTAAGTCTTAAAGCGCTTATCAGAATACGCCAGAAGCCGCATGGCAATTGCATCAACGATGGCTGAGTTCACAGCAGCTCTGGCTTCCACGGCGTGGTGGAACAGAGGCAGCGATCGTTATAAAGTCAGCTGCAACCCTTAAACATGCCCCGCCCCCTCTTACAATATTTGATGTTACGATTCTGTGTGGATACCTTTCCTGCGTTCCGAAACAGTAACTGCGCCGCTAACGCTGGGCGTCGGCGATGCAGCAGACGCAGCCACCTTGTCCTCGCGCACCCCAATGACGTGCCCCTAGCACACCCCAACATGGCGGGAAAACGTTACGCGGCGCCAGCATCGCTCACAATGGAAGCGCACGGGAGCCTTTGTTGCAAACGTATATAGGAACGTCGTTCCTTGGAACGCCGTCCGTACAACACTGGCTATGAGCACAAGAGCAGGGCTTATAAATTGGCAGCAGATGGGACATCAATGTAATCGATGTATATTTGGCCTGCACTGACGTCACATGAGCCGCCATTGTGGTGGACTTGCGGCTGAGCGCGTACCATTTGCTGAATACGCCTCGCTCCACCGCATTTGATTTTCTTGACAAGAACAACAGGAGTGGCCATTAGCAATGTGCGACGAAGTCACGCGCAAGGCATTTGTTGACTCAGCTGGCGCATCAGAAACGGACTCGGAGAGCGTAGCCGCTAAAGAGAGGTAACGTAGTGGATGGACACTGCAGCTGTTCACAGAAACGCCCCGGGTACCTCGCCCTGGCGGTTAGAACACGAAGTCTTCGGAAGAAGACCCCAAAACACGCTCTCGGAAGCGTCACTGGCAGTGCTTTGACGTAATTGTATCGATTGAGTTAGTATATTTTCTCCGATCAGCTTTGTAGGGCGCCAAATTGAACTGTACGACGACGATGATCATCAACGTGATGGTTGGTGCTGCGGGCCAGCGCTTTCGTCGCTCGGAACGGGGTGCGATCACTTCCTCGATGATCTCCGGGATCGATGCATGGCCCTCGAGTTGTTCTACTATCAACAGGGCTAAGTTGCGCGAGCGATGCCTTCATACAGGAAGTCGGCGGCGAACAGCGGCGCGTTCTCCGAGGAAAGGGATAAGGTAAAAAGAAAGACTCTACACCCGACCTCCGAGCGTTCGTCGTCGTTGGAAATAGACGCCGCGTGGCTGGCCGTGTCGAACAGCGAGCGTCGGATATCTAAGAATACGCGTGGATGGCTGTAACACGACTCGCGCTGCCTTCTTGCGTAATGGGATCTGGGACGCCATCGCGTCATCGGGCGACGGACGAAGAGAACGGTGCGGCTGTCGTCGTCATCGTGTCCGCCACCGTCGCTGAATTAGCCGATCCATTTTCGGTTTGAGCCGTTCCCGCGAATCGCTCGGGGATTCATCGATGAGACGACAATGCACTTCCTCGTTGTTGCGATGCGAGGGGATTCGATTGGAAGTAGTCGCCGAACAAGATGGCGACGTGCATGCCGCCATTTTGTGTCGTGGGTAGAGAAGGTGCCATTTCAACTTCATTCTGGCTTTCGTAACGCTGTACGCGGTTACAAGTTTTAGTTTAGTTCTAATATCCAAAGGTACGGTTCATTACTGCTGCGACGCATCTTTAGGGTGACCAGACGTCCCGTTTTGGCCGGGACAGTCCCGTTTTTGAGGTCCGCTTCTGCCGTCCCGTCTTTTTGTCCCCAATTAAAAGCATGTCCCGTTTCCGCAGGAGTGCATAGTTTTGAAATTGGCACCAAGCGAGTTTAAGCAAACCGAAACTATGCTTACTCGTTACAAGTATATTTTACAAAAAAATTACCGTAGGTGCTTTAAAATATTTACTCAGTAAGATTTGGAAATGTTCTTGCCCACAAACACCTTCCAAATGGGTGCAAGCAACTGAACTGTGAGGGTGTTACTGGCCCTGGGACTTAGTGCGATATGGTAACGTTTCAAAATATGCAGTTATTTCATCAAATGTTATCGCGCTCTTTAGCACCCCCCCCCCGGGTGGAATGTCCCGTCGTCTACCTTGAGGAATATGGTCACCCTACGCGTCGTACACGATAGATTGAACACGATGTACCATACACAGTACATCGGGCAAGAGACAGTCTTCAGGCCAGGCACGTAGCCAGGATTTTGTTTCGGGAGAGGGGGGGGGGGGGGCATGACAAAATGGCTGTATGAGGGGGAAGAAGGAGAGGAGGCCACAGAAAAATGGTAGATTTCGGGGGTGGGAGGCTCGGGCCCGATGCCCCCCCCCCCCCTGGCTACGTGCCTGCTTCAGGCACAGCCGGCTTCGAGCATGCTTCAGACGCAGATATTTCTGCCGTCATATCTCTGCAGCGATCACCGTGAGCAGCGTGGCTGCTTGCTTTAAATCTGCGTCAGTAGAGCGCCGAATGAAGAAATGCACGCGGTTGAACCCTTTCGATCGTGCGGCAAATAACGCCACCTAGCAACACTAAAAAAAAAAAAAAAGTTTAGATTTTAGCAACGAGGTTTTAGGTAGCGACTTCTACCTGACAGGGGCGTGGACATTTCCTGGCTTCCTCCTTTCCTTTCACCCCAAAATAAACGAACCACGATAAGCAAAACGTCAACTTTTCGGTTTTTATGGTCACTGGTCGCGATTTCGGCGTTCTTATCGGGTAAGGCCGCGACCTGATCGGCTGCGGGGCGATAATGAGAATGTTTGGGACTCGCAGCATCAATGATGCGTCAAGTGTACTTTGTTTCAGCGTGACTTTATTATGGGTGAAAGTTCCTTGAGCCAATCGGTACTTAACAAATCTCTCTAAAGGAGATGCACACTAGCGTCACGTGCCTCGCCTTGGCGCCAATGGAATCAACGGGGCCGCAGCTTTGGCTTTGTCGGCTTCTGCTGCCGACCCAGGATCCCTGGGATTACTGCCCTCCGCTGCCCGTTTCTATCTGGATGAGTGTGGTCAATATTTTTCTCTGTTTGTTCCTTTTCGATCCCGTCAGCCCATTATAACGACATCAAGCATGGCTCGTTGGAAGTCAGAGACTTCCTTTATAGTCAACTGTATTTACAGGGACCTACTGACCATACAAAGAGATCGACCGGGTCGCCCCGAGGCGGCCGTTCCAGTCAACATCCAAAATCTGTCTCCGGGCAGGGATCAACCAATTGTTTGAAAAATCTACGAACGCAGTTGATCCTGCAAGGTCAATGGTTGATCGGGGGTGGACACTAAAGGCCGGTTCAGACACTTGCGTTTGAGTGCGTTTGACTGCGTTGCGTCGAGTACCGAAAGCGAGTCACCGGCACATCTGTGCTTCGTATGAAGCGTGGAATTCAATTCAAGGAATCATCTTGGCACGCGATATAAGCAGCAGGGATGTCCTGGTTTCTCTTTGCCGCAACGCGGTCAAACGCAGTCAAACGCAACTGTGTGAACCAGGTTCAACATTCGTCAACACCGCAACCGACTTTGCAGGACCGAGCACATTCGCAGAGACTAGAGTCCACTGCATAGTCGGGTTCCACGAGTGCGGAGCCTTGGCCGAAGCGCGACAGGCACCGAGGGGCACGCAGAAACACAACCGTCTCCCCCGTAACCAACAAGATACGCACGAGACGTGGAATCCCCGCGGGGGGGGGGGGGGGGGGGGGGCGGGTGCGGTGCGGGTGCGGGTGCGGACGGCCTCGTGAGCTGCCGGCAGAAAACGCAGGCGCGGTGCATCCCTCGCCCGACGAAACCGCGACAGGACTTTTCGCCTGGCCAGGGGCTCCTTCCAGTAGGATGGTCGAGGCAAAAGTAAACATTTACATCCGTTCACAATGAATCATAAACCGTTAGGCAATATCAAAACTGTTCCGAACTTAACAAGCATCGTACCGCCATGCGGTCCTGTGTTACTACTGCACTAGCCAAATTTCTTCTCCATCTACAGCTGAGCCACCAGACGGGGGCCGACTCACGTCAGCTGTTTAACCAGACACGCACACACGCACACACGGAGGCACGCATTCGAGCGCGCACAAACACACACACACAGACACACACACGCAGGCACGCACTCGAGCGCACACACACATACACAGACTAAAAAGTCCACTTATGCAGAAACACAGCTTGAATATATGTATTCTTATTGCAGGACCCAGTTTTTCTATTTGTTAGAAAGGCTGCTAGTGGCATTACCTTTCCGGTAGAAAAATGCCGGACACCCATCACTGATCTCTGGGAACCCCTTCACTCCCAGCAAATACCAGGTCGCCTCCGCTGCGAAATGGGTAACATGGCCTTAACACCAATGTCACACCTGCTGCCATTGCGTTGTCCTTACCACTGAGCGCCTCGCTTGTTGCAGTATCTATTTCGAACCGTCGAATTCGTTTTTCCTCAGAAAGAAGAAGTCGGCCACCAGCATGGTGCCATGACGTCTCGCGCAAGCCACGTAGACGAAGCTAACTCCACTTTCTATTCTTGCCGAAGTATATTGGCAATTCGCGTGCGCTTCTCCGAACATACTTATACAGCACGTACCACGTACCTCGTTATGAGTACGGCGTGGGTGCAGGGGGAAAAAACTTGATCTGTGCCAGCTGTGGCCAGCGAGCAAACCCGCCGACCCGGATGATTCGCGCGCTCACCAGAAAAGCTGGCTACGCCCACCGCTGCGCTTAGTGCCCCCGATAACGAGGCCAACGTTTTCAACGTCACCTAAAGAGAGAAACGCCGACCGGGCAGGTGTGCCGCGTGATCAGCGTTCGGCCGCGACTCTGGCCCTCACCGGCGGAAGACGTCTTCTAGACAAACGCCGACGCGGCACTCGTGTTCGGTCTGGGCCCCTCGTCGGCCTTCTTTAGTTGACGTCACAAACGCAGCCTGGCCGTCCCGTTGGCCTTCTGCAGGTGACGTCCCAAATTCAGCCTCGTGACCTTTCATCTAGGCAGTTCCGTGGAGAGGAGAGCGCACAATACTCTCTCCTGGCTGAATATAAACAAATTGTCGCTTGTCAAAAAAAGAAAAAAAAAAGACTTAGTTACCGCCCACGCGTTTTCGGAAATAGCGACCTGTCCGTTTAACGGACAGATATGACTAGGATAGACTAACGATCACAGTGACTTCACCGGGCTGCCATACTCTTTTCTCATTAAAAGGCTGGTTCACGCAGCCCTGTTTTCTTACGTTTCGTTACGCAAGCCTACGTCCGCTTACGCCACGAGTCACCGAGACAGCTGCGCTTGATATTGAAGGGGCCCTGCAATCCTATTTAAGCGTCTACCTTTTTGTGCGGCTTCCACGTCTTTTGGGGTTCGGGCAAGCCAGCGGGCACGCGGAGAGAGTAACTAAATACCAGTGCGTCATATTTTAACCGGACGACGCGGAAACCTCCTCCACCTACGGGGGCGACCCGCGGTGCCGAACGCGCGCAGTATGCGACGAAATCGTGACGTTGTTGGTCCTGACGTCAGCCGAGGAGAGAGAGCTGCCCCGGGCAGTTCTCGCTCTCTCCTCGGCCTCACCTCCTTTTCCCGTTTTTCCCTCCCTGCCCACATTCCTCAGTCACCGCGGTCCCCGTGCGCGGGAAAAGGGAGGACAGAGGACCAAGCACGCCATCAAGAAGGTTATTTTTCGCTTGTTTTTGTAATTTTAATATTCCTAAAACTTTTAAAATTAAACAAATTTCGAGAAAAGAAAAAGTTTACTAAATTTCTACGTTCAGTGCGCTTAGGTTCGATGCAAATTAAAAAAAAAAAAAGTGGTTGCAGGGCCTTTTTAAGCGCGGCTACTAACTAGGTCGACGAAATAGCCTGGCACGTGAAAGTTGGAGACACGCATGTTTCGCTGACTTCTACGTAGCGTAAGAAAACGATGCTGTTTGAAGTGGCCTTACCTCAGCCAAGGCTACGATGCCCTTTTGGCTCCGCTGGATTGGCACCTTCGGACAGTAGCCTTGACTTAGGCCCCCGTAATGTTACGCTCGTCCGGCGGAGTCTCTGAGACCGTGGAGCGAGTGTACCTATGGGGCGTCGTACTCGAAGGCAGACCGCCCGAGTTCGCGGCACGAGTGTTCCGTCCACCTGCTTGAAAGTGGCACGTCAGGGGGTCTTTACTCCGCAGAGCGTCGTTTTGCAATACCCGCCTATAGAAGACGAGCGCCTGCAGCTTGTCCTCCGTCCGAGGACAGTACGCACTGACTGTGACCGCTGCTTCGAAGCAGTATGGGTCAGGCTGCTCGCGCAAAAGACGCGGTATTGGCTGCGGACATGGTGGCGCAAGGATGCCTGCCTCATGCTTGTTCCGAGCATGTCTACTACGTATACATCTGTGAGCTTCGAACCTGGAGACAGATTTTTTTTTGTCGTTAATTAAATTACGATTTCTCACGCCGTGAAGAAGAAGAAAAAAATGTTTTGCACATCATGCATGCGCTGCGCGAAGTAGTAGTTCTGGGAACATTAGGTTGTCCAAGAAAAAAGCGATGATCTTGACTTTCGAAACGTGCAAGTCTCGAGAAAGTAACCTACACCTAGTCTATGCTGGACCTATACTTCGTTTCAGTTCAAGTCCTGACGCTGCCGACCCTGCGGGCTAATGGGACAATTTGAGCAGCCTGAAGAGCGCGGGTCACTATGCCTCTGCAGTGTATGATTAGTTCAGCGACGATGGAACACTTATACAGAAACACGACGCACACCATGATGGTGCCCTTTTGACTCTGTTGGGTTCGTCCCATCAACACGTGGCATCGGCTACGTCTCTACTTAAAGGGTAACTGCAAAGAAAAAAAACGTGTATTTTTAAACAGCCTAATTGGGACAAGCATGTCACAAAACAATTACTCCGCCATAAACAAAATTTTTTACAGCAATATTTATTGCGCGAGACTGATTTTAGTTTGCGGCTATTTCGTCCGTTTTAAATCGCGCGCCACAAAGTTGGCATTTTACTTCACGGAGTGGCTGCTATACGTCACGGAGTGACGTATACCAGCCACTCCGCGCGTGCCGTAAGAGCGGGAGTTATAAATGGGGAGAGGTTGTGACTTCGACTAAATTAGTTCCTGTAACGTAAATATTGCTAAAAAAATATTTTTTTCGCGGCAGATTTGTTTTGTGACGTGCTTGTCCCAATTAGGCTGTTTAAAAACAACACTTTTTTTATTTCCAGTTACCCTTCAAGGTGGAACGAAGTATAGATATATCTTAATTTAACGCAGGAAGGGCGAAATTAATAACGTTACGCGGGGAGCTGTTTTTATTTCTCTCTCTCTCTCTTTCTCTTCTATGGTTTTTTGGGTGCATACGAGTAGTTACTTTTTATCAAAAAAGGCGAGTAACATTTTTTTGTTCAGTGAATAACGAGTAACAGTATTGAGTTACTTTATTTTGACTCGCGGTTGGGTGGGTGTACGTGTAACGGTGCGGTCGCGCTTGTGTGCTCTGTTCTCGTAATTTTTTGTATATATATATTTTTTTCTAAATTCCGACACCCGAACGTGGGTTAATAGAGAGTTTTAGTAGATCGTTCCGATACCTCCGATATCCCCGATAACGATACTATATATGTAAGCGCAAAGGCGGAGGCAGAGTATCGGGTATCGTTATCGGAGTCATCGGAACGATCTACTAAAACTCTCTAATAAGGGTGCGCGTTTTGGGCCTCGAGGCGATTGCGATGTGGTCCACTTTAGCCGCTGCACGCTTTTTTCTTATTATCGCGCGGTTATCGCACCTCGCTTCTCGCAGTGCCGCGAGTGCCCAACCGGTTGAACATTGCGCGCGTATATTTCTGGACCTCGGCGGCTCCCGTCGCCGTGCACAACGTCGATTGTATCGGTCGGCGCGGAGAGTTCGGAAGGCTATTTTGGGTCGACGACCCCCTTCTTGCCTCGGATGGGGGGTCTCTTTTCGCCGCGGGACCAGCTGCGCGGGTGCCCGTTGGACCTCCCGTCGCCACCAGCCCCAACACTCAAACAATCCACCTTCACCAAATCGTTTTTTTTTTTTTAAGCGCGAGATACGCTTTGATAAACCTACCTCGCTTGTTTACGTCATACCAATGCCATAGCCTCCTCTGTACTCACAAAGCCTGGCAGTTCGACGACGGAGCCATAGAGTGGCCGGTCGCAGATTTGGAGCGCGAGGATCTGGTACCAGACAGCACTTCTCGGGAACCTGGTATTCAGCGCAGAGCTTTTGCTGCGGCGAGGACCCGAAACGTGGTTTTCAAACCCGACGAGAAAAGAAGCGGAACGCTCGCAGAAAAAAGGGTGTACTATTACACCCTTTTGTCCCATATAATACAGCCCCAAACTTCAATTTGACGTACAGCGCCCTATAGTCGAACAGACGGCCCCAAATTTTACGAGGGACTTGATAGCCGTGTGGTACAACGTATTAAAATAGCTAATGTACGTGTTACTTATTACAAAAAAAAAATAATAATCGGGTTTTTTGGCCCGACTGCAAAACCTCACTGTTTTCTTTCTGTGGCCTTTGATACGTACTTTAGCTATTTAATGAGTTATATCGCACCGTTATCGAAGCCCCTCGTAAAATTTGGGGCCGTCTGTTCGACTATAGGGCGCTGTATGTCAAATTGAAGTTTTGGGGTGTATTATATGGGACAAAAGGGTGTAAGGTGACACCCTTTTTTTTTTTTTAGAGTGTAGTTCGAGGAACGCGAGGAGCGCGAGCGGGCATTGCATCGCTCGGGAGAAGTGTGTTTCGGCGTCTCGGCGCAGCGGGGCGCCCGACACGTGGCTCTCCTCTCATCCGTTGTCTGCCGCTCTGCCTTTTTCTTTTCGGCGGCCGCGTCTCCTGGCGATCTGCCAGGCTTCGTCAGTATAGGGTGTATTCACTGGCGGCCATATCCGTGGGCGCTAATGCTGAGCACGTGCTGATGGCTAGCTTCCACAGTTATTTTGCAACGTGCACCCTGCACCATCAAGATTGCCGGTCTTGGCAGCCTATTAATGTGAGCTCGTTCTGAGCATGCGCTCTAAACAGTGACCTCAAATATGGCGGCCAGTGAATACGCCCTATAGAGGAAGTAGTGGTCATACAAAAGAGACGGGCTGTGTTCCAAATCTTACCCAAATAGATCCGAGCTGCTCCGGTGGGTTGTATCACGCGATAACATAGATAGAGCGAAGCTGAACGCGGGTAAGTTTTCGAACGCAAAGGTACAAAATCCTTACACCTAGCTGGAGTAAGATCAAGTTAACTTTGGAGCACGGCCTTGGTGTTCGTTGCAGACTTCGATTATCTGCGGATGCGCCTCATGTGTGTTCGAAGCACATGTTTGCTGCGTACATATGTGAGTTCGGAACACGTCTTCAGGTGGTTTTTGAATGACCGCGGTGTGACCGTCATGCAAGCAAAGGCTCGGACATTGTCTATAGAGACTATATCTTGCATGATGTATTAGTAGCGCAAATGGTGCCTTCACACAAATGACAGCTTCCAGACACTGTCTGAGGCCTGCCTTGCATGACGGTCCAACGCCTGCAGACCTGTTCCAAGCTCACATATGCATGTATACGCTGCAGACATATTCTGAAAACATGCACGAGGCGAGTCGGCGGAGAATTGCGTCAACGTGTCTGCAGCCAACAGCGTGTCTTTTGTTTGACGTGTACGAGAATGTTTGACTGCGGCTTTGGGCCATGTTGCGACGAGAGAGGAAGTTGGCAGGGCGATTACTCTTATCTGCGCGGCTACCAAAAAGAAAACAGAGAACGCGGGATGTTTATCTTTCGTCTCGGAAGAACCCCGATATCAGTTCGCCGTTTTGGGCTTCAACGAGCCAAGAACAAACACAAAAGGGGGTCTTTTTTATTTTTTACTCACGTCTCGATTTTTTTTTTTTTTTTTTTACGGGGGCAGGAAAAATATTTTGACGAGGGATTTTATTTACTGTCATTTTAACGCACAGTGCGTCGTAGGGCTGACTTCCACGCGTCCTTCCCGAAGGGTCATCGCGCGAGACATTGGCACGGCCGTTATATTTGGCGGGCGAGAGATAGCCCGCCTGATTAAGCTATTACCCCGTACATGTGAGTGTCTGTATGTGCCAGCAACCCGAGACAAAAATAACAAACGTACAATAATACGCACATAAGTACGGAGTCTGCAAAACCACATTCTTCGTAATTTTCTATTTATACCTTGAATGCATGCGGATGCTTCGCAACTTTCTTTTTTGTATACCCTCTTGAATGTCAGCATTCACGAATTCAAAGTATGGCTGCATCTAAATTTTTAAATTTTGATTTCATGTTTTTCTTCCTACTACGAGTATCGTGTTCTTTGTATTCTCGTGATATTCACACGGACACCATGAATCTTCGGAAGTTACGTAACAGTACGCGCACCTCGTTTCCGATCTGATGTTTTGAATATTGCACCGTGTTGTCGAAATCGTTTGTAGTGCAGGTCTTCGTGGCTTTTCGTGGCTTCTTATTTCTCGTCTTTGCGAAGTGCTGAATGCCTGTTGATCAACTAATCATGTTCAACTAGTCATGATAAGTTGATTATCTGTAATTCACATGAACTTCCCTATCGCGCTGCTGCTGCAGAATGTTTGGGGCAGAGAGAGCTCGTCGGTCCTCATCACTTACCTGAAATGCGAATAGTATTTATAACAATAATTTCTGGTTTCGCTTTGGATCGCACAGTGTGCAAAGGGGTAAACGCTCGTGCATCAGTTATTTTCGGAAGTGTCGGCGAATATTGGTGAAAGTCAAGTGGGCACGGAGAAGTTGTTTTACTCTCGCTGACCAACTATTTAACACAATCAACGTAACTTATGAGATACATGTTTGTATCGGTCTTACTGTCGCAACTACTTCACTCAGAGAAATGGCCGAATGAGCGATGCGTCATCTGCTAGAGTTGGAGTTTCTGGTGGGGGTAGCATGATCCCTCCCAGTATTTCTTCAGAATTGACAAAGCATTATTTTATTGTACAAATTTAACGAGGCCGAATTTCGGGAATGTCCTTTAAGCGGTATGTCCTCACTGGCGAGCAGCTCGCCAGTGAGGCCATCGGAAGTTCGATGCTTGTTCCGGAAGTCGAGTATCTGCCGGGCTTCTAAGTACTCTTGGTTAACGCTTTGGATTACGCTTTCTTGCATGTTTACGTGAGTTTTAATAATCCCTTTTAACATTCAGTCGTGAGAATGGCGCATTCGAACGTACGGCATGCACACTTGATCAACTAGAGTCTCGAAATTTTCGCACATTAAAAGGCTTCCGAGAAGACGTCTCGGGCCTCCGTGAGCTGTTAGTGCGCAACAGGTAGGCTCTCCTGAGAAAACAAAAGCGAATCTGGCGCCTTGGTCACTGTTTGGGCCAACGCTCGGAAAAGTTGGAAACCCTGTCAACCGCTCACTCCCTGGACGAGCTGCTTACTTCCGGTGCCTTTATACCTGTTTGCTCAACGCGTCATTCAGCTCCCTAATAGAGATCAGTGGGCCGGACCAGAGTAAATCCTACGTATTGGGTAGTACCGTGTCTGTGTACCCGAATACAACACCGGCGACGATGTCCGGTAGAAGCCAACAACTCCTGGACAGACACCGTAAACCATGCTGACCCAAGGGACGATCGAAGCCTTAACAGGCAAGTCATGGTTGTCATGGATAGAACGGTTAGGGTTCCACTATGTTGCAAATGAAATTACCAATGTGGACAAGAAGCGAGCCCTGCTGCTAACGCTTTGTTGACCGGAGACGTAATACGTTGTTCGAGCTATGGAGGCACCTAGAACGCCCGGATACGTGTTCTTCGAGGGACTTGTGTCAATCGTCGAGACACGCTTTGACCCTTAAGACGCGAGTTGGTACAAGTCGTGACCAGCGATCCGATGAGTCAAAAAATAGTTACGTCGCGGCACTGACGCAATAGGCGACAGACTGCAACTGCAGCTTATAGACAACCTCAACAATGGCTGTTGCGACAACATGATCGCAGCGTCCACCGACGGACTTGGCCTCCGGTTCAAGGGCTACGACTGGGACACCAGAAACGCCGCTGCCGGACACCAGGCTGCCATTGGACACCATGCTGCGCGACAAATTTGTCTGTGGCATAAGCGACGAGCTGCTGCATCAATGTTTGTTTGCAGAAATAGACGACATTGTTAGCAGCTTTTGGCATCGCAGTCACAGCTCAAAGTGCGTTTAAGCAACATAAATAAAGCAAAAGTAAAATCAATTTACAAGTCAACAAGACAGGAAAGAGAAACGAGAAATTCTCGGCATAACAGGGATGACGTTGCTACCGGTGCGCAGAACGGCATGATACGCATGATTGCCGTTCCAAAACACTGACGGCAGGTACTGCAAGAAGCGTGGACTTATTGAAAGGGCCTGTATCACCAAGAAAAAGCACCAAGGAACCAAACCACACAAGCAAGCCAATCCCATCATGATAGTGACAGGTGTGGCACTGGCAGTACCCGATCCTGGATTGAGCTTAAAATGTTGCGACAAAAAGAGACGTCCCCAATTTTCACGTGACACTTTCAATTGAATGCAGGTGGGTCCAGTTCAAAGTTGATTCTGGTGCCGCCTGCTCATTGATCAGCGATGGCCCCTTTCAAAATACATGTCCGCAGAATCCCCCAAAGCTTACACATGATTATACTGAGTTGCGTACTTGGAGTGGCAGAGGTTTAAAACTCATGGGATTTTTCCAAGCATTCTTCAGATTCAAGCCGAAAGACCACGTGCTATCGCTTCTGGTAATGAAGGGATCCGGTCGCAAGCTTCTGAGGCGTAACTGGTTCAAGGCTCTGAAATCAGAGTACAAGGCATCAATCAAGTGCGAAAGCAGAGCACGTCATCGGAGGTGTAAGTACGACACACCACGGTCTTCCAGGTAGACATTTCAGGGTAGACTGAACGCTGGGTTCAGGGAACTAGAGAAGGGAGCGGACTCCAGGTTCTGAAAGGCTCGTTCCGTTCCTTTAGCACTGGGAGCAGCCAATACACAAGGGCCCTCCCGACTGCAGACACAGGGCATAATCGAGCCAGTGCAACGATCAGGAACTGTTACGCCTCAAGTGCCTTCTCCAGATTTTCATCGGGCATCGCAGCCATGGGAAACGACCCATACCGATTTCGCCGGTCCAATGGAAGGTAAAATGGTCTTAATTGTCGTAGACAATTACAGAAAGTGGCTGGAGGATAGGCCAAAGGCATTCAATCAAGTTCTGCCATCGTGGAGTTTCGAAACTTATTCGCGACCTTTGGATTACCAGAAGAGGTGGTCACGGATAATGAATGGTACGTCGTTTGTATCGCAAGAGACAGAAATGTTCTTTAAGAACAACTGTATCAAACATATCACCAGTGCGCCTTTCCATCCGGCAACGAATGCTCTCGCCGAAGGAACGGTACAAGAAATCAAAGTAGCGATTGCCAAAGATAAAACAGGCAGCCTGGCATGTAGGCTAGCTTGGTTTCTGATCAAGCAACATACGTCCACAAGTGTGAGGGAGACGCCAGATATGATGATGTTTGGTCGACAGCTAACAACTGCGATCACTCTGCTGAGTCGCCTTCACACCGATCAAGGAAAGACATCAGAAGAAAGCGACACGTCTTCGTCTCCCAGAAAACTTTTGATTTGCAAGGACCTCTTTGGGAGAAACTTCACAGGAACAGTACGGTGGATGCCAGGAACTGTCACAAAGAGAGTTATATCTGCATGGCTCATGGCTGGTTGCTTCCGAGCGAGGTACAGTTCGACGGCACGAGGACCACATTACCAACCGAACACAAAAACGTCCAGGTCATCCAATCGTTGTGTCATCTTCGGATGACAGCAGCGTTAAGCCGGCTCGAAGTCTTGCAGCACGCTAAACAGTTCCTATCGGTGGTTAGCTGTCGAAAGCGGACGTTAGGCAAAATTATTCGGACCAAGTGACAACTCCACATCCCGACTCAAACAGCGTTCGATATGGTCGATATGGTGACTGTACCTAAAGGGGAAAGAAGCGTCATGCCTGGTTGTGGTTTGGATTGCGCAGTGCACAAAGACGACGATCGGGGCACACTTAAGTCACTGGAGGACACACAAGCAACGGGATCCGAGAGCGCAGTAACTCTCGAACGTCAGGAGAGCCAGCCGGTTTCTGATGGCCGTACCAGAATATATCCTACGTTTCGGCGGTACGCACCAACTATTTTTAATATTAAAGTGGTAGCTTTCTAGGACCAATCAATCTGACGAGCCGCGTAAGCACGAAATTTGTAGGTCGTCAGTCCGTAACCGCTAAACGATCTTGAGAAAAAACGGCAACCGGTGCTAGGGATGGAACCCCGGTCACAGGCGTGGAAGCCGAATGCTCTGCTGAGCTCTACAGACCCAGCACGCAGGAACGGGAGGAGCTTAAGCAGGTGGTGTGAGAAAATGAGCGGAGTGGAGAGGGGAGGAAAGGGCAAGAAGAGAGGAGCAGAAACAGGTGGTGTTAAAAGAGCGCGCGGAACGAGGAGTGAAAAGGGCAGGGAAGC